>WNWK01016222.1:0-45541 GCA_009830355.1 Cherax destructor | reverse complement strand
ATTAAAAAGCTAAATAACCATAACAATGTACTCTCCAAAGCCGCTTCATAACAACAACAACAATAAAAAAAAAAAAATTATAAATGACTGAACCAAAAAAACAGTATTCAATCCTCCTACTGCCCCCCAACCCCTTTTACATTGTCCATTTTCAAACCCATGGACTGGCCCAGAGAAACAATATCCTTCACTACATGCTCTGCCTCAAAGACTTCAAAATTCTGACTAACACAGTCTGGCCACAATTTTGGGACAGTTCATTGCCCTGAAAAAAATTTTTTTCCCCAGGGTTTGTCATCCAAAAAACGGGAGAATATTCAAATGGTTTTTCCCAAAAATTTCCCCTTGGGGTAAGTTCTGTTTCAGGGGTCATTTAAAGCACCTTTTAAACAGTGCTTTTGTGTAAAGTTTGTTAAAATTGGAAAGTCCCTGCTGGTCCAGGGGGTAGGATAAGGGGGTGGTGTTAGAGGGAAAGAACTTCACTTTAATGAAGCTGTATTCATCCACCAAATTTTCCTCATAGCCTGGAACGTAGACCACAGTGGAGGTCTTGAGTTGCACCCCCCTTTTTGTTGGGGGCCTGACAGCGTGAGGAACACGGCACCCAGAACATTTATCTTTGCATTATTTGCGGCAAGAATGCGTGTAGAAACACGAGTGAGGTGATGTTTGCATAAACCCAACTTCTTGAGGAGCAGCAGTCCCATCAGACAGGTTTGTGCACCTGAGTCGGTGATGGCAGAAATGCTGACAGACCGCCGTGGTGGACATGGTGTCTTCATCCCAGCATAGGCCTCGCCATCCACAGCTACTGTCAAAGACAAGGTTAGATGTGGCAGTGCCTCACCCGCGCCGGACCCCTGTCTCAGTAGTGGCGACATAGTGAAACAGTGCCTCCACTGACCCACTGGATGATGGTGGAGACGATTTATGGGTGCGTGGGTTGTTCTTTTTCCAGCACCCGAGACACAACATGAACTCCTTGAGTTTGCCTCTCACCGTACCGAATTGGGGAGTGAGGGAGCCGCATTGGCAGCGTATCTTGTGTCTCATCTGGGCCTACTCGCCATGATCCTGTGCTGGGGCTGGTGTCACCTGGCTGCAGCATCCACAAATCATCTTCTTGTAGCCACTGGCCGCCACCCGTAGGTTCTCAGTCCATATGGCGCGGGCAGCGGTCTCTTTGCTATTGACGAGACCAACAGTGTCACTCAGAGTTCATGTGTCAATGTCTGTTGTCCCGAGGACGACCTCCTTGATGTCGTCATCTGCCAGACCAGTAAAGTTAGTTTAATATCTTTATTATGCACCCCATACCCATCCTGTTAAGAGAACCAATTTGACGATGTCTTCGGTGTAGTCCATCGCGACAGTGCCAGGGCAGGTGGCCACACTACAGGTCCCAGTTTTGGTCCAATGACAGACATTGGCCAACCCACGTAGTCTCGCCACATACCGCCTGACATGTTCCCCTGGTTCCTGCTTCGTCTGAAGCAGTGTTGCTCGTCTCACACTCAGCACTGTGAGTCGTTTCATGGCATCTAAGACCTGTCTCAGAACTGCTGGCTATTGTCGTAGTTTCCCGGAACAATGCGGCTTCTAAATCTGGTTCACAGCAGGCCAGGAGCTGAGCAGTGACCTGACCTGGTGTTAGGTCGGTCCATTTTTTGAACATCTCCCACCAGCTGGTAAATGCAGCCCAATCATCTTCACCAATGGCTTGTTGTAGAGTTGGGCGGTTGATTTTAGGAGGTTTCTGTCGGGAGTCCCTAGTGTCATGCACATTCTTCTGATGTAACTGCATCAGTGCAATGCATGTTGGCATGTCATCTACCATCTTCACCTCTGTGCACCCTGCAGCCTCACAACTCAATGACACAGCCATCCCCACCAGGTATGCCTAGGCTAGGCTACCACACCAGCTCTAACTTGTGTAATATCTAGGAGCATGGTCAAAGAGACATTCGGGTGTGTGCTGATAATCCTTTATTTAGATAAAACATAGCAAATGCTCCTAGCTGCAAAGAAACAAAGTACAGTGGACCCCCGAGTAACGAACACCCCGGAAATCGAACAATTATGTAAGTATAATATTGTAAGTGCTTGTGGAAGTGTATTTTTGGGGGTCTGAAATAGATTAACCTACGTGACATTATTCCTTAAGGGAGTAAATTCGTTCGGTAATGGCACTTGAGCAGGCTTCTTGAATGAAGTTTTTACGTTACTCGGGGGTCCACTGTCTTCAAGCAGGCACTGGACAGGCACCTAAAGTCGGTGCCTGACCAGCCAGGCTGTGGTTCATACATTGGACTGCGTGCGGCCAGCAGTAACAGCCTGATTGATCAGGTTCTGATCCAACACGAGGCCTGGTCACAGACCGGGCCACAGGGGCGTTGACCCCTGGAACTCTCTCCAGGTAACTCCAGGTAAACACAAATTAGGATGCACAACCTGACTAGATAAAATAAATAAATAATAAAATAAAATAAAAAAAAAATTATTTCTTTGCAAGTATACATAGATATTGGTAGTTACAATCATAAAACTGAAATGCAAGGAGAGCCACTGGCATGCCATGGCATTAGGGGCAGCTTAATCTAATGACTTATATACTATGTACATAAAACTAGAGAAATTGATTGAGTTTATTCTAGTTATATATTTTATTTCAAATTACAATATGATGATATTATACTGTTAAAATGACATTATGATGATATTAAATTGTAACAAGTGTTTAGGCGGATGATAATATAAAATTGAGATTATCTTAAGGAAAATAACATTGAGCATTTTTTAAAGTAGTTTACAGTATGAATATTTAGTTTAGGGTGAGTAGGTGATTTTTGAGAAAAGTCTTAAATTGATTTTCAGACAAGGTTAACTTAATATTTACTGGTAATGAATTCCAGATTCTGGGGCCCTTTATGTGCATAGAATTTTTACATTGGTTGGTATGGACTCTGGGTATGTCAAAAAGTGATCTGTGTCTTGTGTTGTGGCCGTGGGACCTATTAAAGTTGTTGAGGAGAATTTTGAGCGGAGGGTTGATATTAGCATGTAGAGTTTTATGTATGTAGGAGGCACATGAATAGGTATGAATGTTTTCTATGGTAAGTAGTTTTAGAGTTTTGAAAATTGGTGGAGTATGCACAGCAATGCACAGCATATTAGGGGCTTTTGGCATGTACATCTCATTTATACCTATGTATCATTGTATCATGTCTACCTAACTATGTATCATTGTACCATGTCTAAATAAACTATTATTATTATTATTATTATTATTATTATTATTATTATTATTATTATTATTATTATTATTATAGAGTGGGAATTTGTTATCGTCATCCATGTTGATATTTTCTGTAATTCAGCATTAACAGTGTTGGACAGTATGACTGGATTTGGGTGAGAGAAGACATATGTTGTGTCATCTGCAAATAATATGGGTTTGAGTAGTTGTGATGCATTCGGTAGGTCGTTTATGTAAATGAGGAATAGGAGTGGCCCCATACATTGAGGGACTCCGACTGTAATTTGTTGTGTGGAAGAGTTCGCTCCATATGTGTACACATATTGGCTTCTGTTGCTAAGGTATGACTTTAGGTAGTTGAGTGGGTGCCCCCTTATACCATAGTGTGCTAATTTTGTGAGCAGTAAATCATGGTCGACTGTATCAAAAGCTTTGCGTAGGTCTATGAAGATTCCCAGCGGGACTTCTTTCTTCTCAAGTGTGGTGTATATTAACTCTAACATGTGTGTAATAGCATCGTTTGTGCTCTTGTTGGTCCTGAATCCAAATTGACAGGGGTTGAGTACATTGTGTGAGACGAGGTAGGAATAGATCTGTCTATGAATTAATTTTTCAAAGATTTTAGAAAGCAGTGGTAAATTAGAAATTGGTCTATAATTATTCAAGTCAGTTTGGTCACCTCCTTTGTGGATCGGGGTGCTTCATAGACTTGACAGCAACCTCCACTCGCCTGTTGGACTGCAGGTTGTATGCTGATGACAGGCGATGTCTCACGCCCCACCATTGTAGAAGTGACGCCGTTTCCTTTGCAGTGAACTCTGGGCCTCCGTCTATGCTCAATTCTTTGGGTACGCCAAACACTGCAAAGTAATTGAGAAGGGCTGTGATGAAGCCCTTGGTGCCAGACTTAGATGCAACAACGTGCGGCCAGCCACTGAACCTGTCCACAATGACCAAGTACCCAATGCCGCACAACACACAGAAGTCAGCGGCAATGGCTTGAAAGGGGTTGCTTGGTACACATGGTTGTACTGGTGGCATGCATGGCTGGGAAGGTGACATTCCCAGCAAGCATGGCACCTGGACCGTGTGCCCTCGATATCTCTGGTGATGCCGGGCCAAAAGACTGTACTTAATGCCCTACTGTGCATGCGACTGGTGCCTCGGTGAGCAGCATGAAGTGTCCGTAGTACCTCATTCCGAAGTGCTTGTGGTATCACGATCCTGTGGTCCATCATGATGACTTCGTCCACAAGAGATAATCTGTCGCTGTACTGCCAGTATGGTTGCAGTTCCTCGGGTAAGGCATCGCGGGATGGTGGAACCCAAACTCGACTAGTGGCGTGAGCAATTGGAGGTCATGGTCTGCAGAGATGCCCCTCTTGACTCTCTCCCATGTGACAGCGTCGAGCGAGTCTGCAGATGATCTTACCGCCGCCACGAGTAGTGTTTCCACGTCATCATGGGTACCTGCCGGGAGCTGGACAGGGGAGAGAGTGCACAACTTACTGGCTGTGTCCATCAGATCCGTGGCTGATGGATATCGAGACATTGCATCTGCCGCTGGAATAGTCTTGCCAGGAACGTGCACAATCTGGTACTGCCACATGAGGGTGTGCTGTTTGAGTCTGAAGAGCCTCGAATTGGTGATGTCATCTAGTGCCTGATCCCCAAACATTTTCACGAGCGGCTTGTGGTCGGTCGTTATGATGAGATCCCAGCACCCCATGGTGAAGAAGCGGCTATCCTCCAGTGCCCACGCAACAGCTAAGGCTTCTCCCTCAATTGGTGCATACCGCTTCTCGGCATCCCTTAAGAAGCAAGACCCAGCCAGTGTTATCTTCCACCCATCTGCACAACACCCAGGAATAGCACTGTCACAGCTGCAATGTTTCTGGCGTAGCCAATATCCCACCCCCATTCTAGACCAGTCAGGGTTGAGGCACGTCTGCTTGCTGGGGTCGAATATCTTGACCCCTGTCGTGATCTCATTGATGATTGCCTCTTTCGAGCGATGGAATGCCTCTTCCAGTTCTGGATCCCATTTGAAGCTGACCTTAGGGCTAAGGAGTGGTTTGAACGGTGCCATCATGTCCGTGGTCCTACCGTAGTGTGACACCTGGTTAACAAGCCTAAACCAGGCCCACACATCCATAATGTTGGAGATTCGGGTTGACCCAGAGGTGCAACCGGTGGTGACCAGGAGACCTCCAAATGTCCCAGTTCACTGGCAACAGGTGGTGTCAGACCAACTTGACAGGGATGTGGCACTAGGCGTCATAGAGCGTGTGCCTCCGAACACACCTGCGACATGGCTTCACAGTATGGTCTTGACACCCAAGTTGGATGGCACGCCTCGTTGTACAGTGGATCTGTAAACAAACAGAGCGTGGGGCCGACGAACACGTATTACCTTCCTAATATCTAGGAGCATGGTCAAAGAGACATTTGGGTGTGTGCTGATAATCCTTTATTTAGATACAACATGGCGAATGCTCCTAGCTGCAAAAAAACAAAGTACATACACAAATTAGGATGCACAACCTGACTAGATAAGTGCACATTGTATCTCCTAGTCCTAATATATCATTAATTGTACACTGTATGGACAGAAATCTATAGTGGGTGTGCAGTGCCTCTCCCTACATAACACATAATTACTGATTTACATATTAGGAAGGTAATACGTGTTCGTCGGCCCCACGCTCTGTTTGTTTACACCCGAGTTTCTCTGCCTCACCTACAGGCGGCGCATGGGTGATGCCAACCCGCCATATTTGACTCACTCTATGTCACGTCATCTACGTCCCACAACAGAAAATAAAAAAACTGAAAAAGTTATTACAGTGAGCCCTTGAAAATTGTCCATAATCCGTTCCTGAGAGTCCGCCTATTTTCAAAATGGACGACTTTCAAAACCATTTTCCCCATAAGAAATAATGTAAATCAAATTAATCCGTTCCAGACACCCAAAAGTATTTAAAAAACATTTTTTTTTTACATGAAATGTACAGTGGACCCCCGGCTAACGAGCAAAATTCATTCCAGAAGCCTGCTCAAGTGCCATTACTGAACGAATTTACTTCCTTAAGAAATAATGTCAAGTAGGCTAGTCTATTTCAGACCCCCAAAAACACACTTCCACAAGCACTTACAATATTATACTTACATAATTGTACGATTTCCCTGGGTGCTCGTTAGGCGGGGGTCCACTGTACATTTATCTACACAGAAAACAATGATATATATAGTATAAAACAGTAATAAATTGACACTTACCTTTATTGAAGAGTTGTTGATGTGTGGAAGGAGGGGAGAGGAAGGTGGTGTTGCTAGTGTTTGGAAAGGGAATCCCCTTCCATTAACACTTCAGGTGCCAAGTCCTTGCCTTCCTGCTACACTCCCTGCATCCTTGCTACACTCCCTGCATCCCTGCTACACTCCCTGCATCCCTGCTACACTCCCTGCATCCCTGCTACACTCCCTGCATCCCTGCTACACTCCCTGCATTCCTGCTACACTCCCTGCATCCCTGCTACACTCCCTGCATCCCTGCTACACTCCCTGCATCCCTGCTACACTCCCTGCATCCCTGCTACACTCCCTGCATCCCTGCTACACTCCCTGCATCCCTGCTACACTCCCTGCATCCCTGCTACACTCCTTGCATCCCTGCTACACTCTTTACCACAGGGCTGGCACTAGGAGCTCTTTTTGTGCCCATGGTGGCTTATTTAGCAGTTGCAAGCACTAAAAACAATGGAATAATGACAAAATGTATGGTATGAATGCATGGGTGGTGGTCACTCTCTGGTAAACAATGGCACACTGACGCTTAATGTGGTGTTTATGTGCCCAGGTGGCTGGGAGGCCACGCGGACGCGTTTCAGACAACCGCCTATTTTTAAGCCAACGGACTAATATCAAGCCAATATTTTGCCAAAAAAAGTGGCCTATTTTTAAATTTGCCTATATTTAAGGGAGCCTATTTTCGAGGGTCCACTGTAATTCACCAAAATACCGCACTTAGTAGAGGAACCATAGGATGATGTTTTGGTCCTGGGCATTGTCAAATGACAACTGAATGAGAAAAAGGTAGAGAAGGCCAGAAGACAGACCAGGGAAGGGAGTAGTACTACTACTACATAGGCATTTTCTTTTGAAAAATGGGTGTTACCTATTTTAAAGTTGTTGGTGAATGAGCAGTGTGTAATGAAGCTTTGGATTGACAGGAATTGGTAGCAGCGGTGCTGAGAGGTCAACTAGAGGATGTCAAGAAGGCTCTCAGGGCTGGTGGTGACCCATGTGTTGCAGTGCCAGAAGATGTCACTGGCTGTGAAGGTGGCACTCTGGTGGGAATGGCTGTGGCTAGAGGACATGCTCACCTAATACCCTTTCTGGTGGAGAATGGGGCAGCTGTGAATGGGCGAGGGTGGAGAGAAGGAACACCCCTGCACCTGGCAGCTGAGTTGAACCAGGAAGAGGCACTCAGAATGCTGCTGCTTCATGGTGCAAACACAGAGGTCATCACCAATGATGAGTTCAGTGAGTGCCACAGTTTTTTTTATCTATTATTAATTTTTTTAACACTCTGACCATCTCTCATCAAGGTAGGGTGGCCTAACAAAGATGAAGACATTTTCAGTGTCACTTATTTAATTACTGTCTTGCCAGAAGGTTTGCGAGCAGTCTGTTTTAATGTTCGAAGTTTAGGATCATTGTAATAAGTATGACCTACTACATTCAGTTTGGAAACAAAGCTGCAAATGTTCCACTTAACATAACGCTAAATGGTTCACCCATCACAAGGCTCACAGAGGGAAAATTCCTAGGAATCCACCTTGACAGTAGTCTTAAATTCCAAACACACATACAACAAATTTCCAAGAAAATCTCAAGGACAGTAGGTATATTATCTAAGATACGCTATTATGTGCCTCAACCAGCTCTCATTGCACTATATCATTCTCTTATCTACCCTTATCTCACCTATGGAATCTGTGCATGGGGCTCAACAACATTAAATCACCTTAGACCACTCATAACCCAGCAAAAGGCTGCAGTCAGGATGATAACAAATTCCCACTCTAGACAGCATACTCCACCTATATTCAGAACCTTAAAACTACTCACCATAAAAAATATTCATACCTATTCATGTGCCTTCTACATACATAAAACTCTACATGCTAATATCAACCCTGCGCTCAGAATTCTCCTCAACAACTTTAATAGGTCCCACGAACATGACACAAGACACAGATCACTATTTGACATACCCCGAGTCCATACTAACCAATGTAAAAATTCTATGCACATAAAGGGCCCCAGAATCTGGAATTCATTACCAGTAAATATCAAGTTAACCTTGTCGGAAAATCAAATCAAGACTCTTCTCAAAAATCACCTACTCACCCTATACTAAATACTCATACTGTAACAAACTTCCAAACCCAATATTATTTTACTTAAGATGATCTCAATTTGATATGTTCATCCTCCTTAACACTTGTTGCAATTTCATATCATCATATTGTCATTTAAAATCTTATAGTATCATCATTTTCTTAATTTGAAATAAAATATATATGTAGAAGAAACTCTAAAAAAAATTTCTAGTATTGTTATTATACTAGTATAGCATCAACATACTGTAACTTGAAATAAATTATACAACTAGATTAAACTCAACCAATTTCTCTTGTATTGTCTTTTAATAGTATGTATAACCATATTATAATTTAAATAATACAGAACTAGAATAAACTCAATCAATTTCTTTAGCATTAAGTACTTAGTGAATAAGTCTCTAGAATAAACTGCCCCTAATGCCATGGCATGCCAGTGGCTCTCCTTGCATTACAGTTTTATAATTGTAACTACCAATAACATTGTACACTTGTAACATGCATAGAAATAAAAATTATTATTATTATTATTATTATTATTATGGTTTTTATAGGAGGTATGATTATTATGGAAGTTAGTTGGGTTTAGAGTACCAGGAGGTTTCAGTGGCGGTTCTAAGTAGTTCTGACTACTGCTCACAAGGTCATTGTTAAAGGTCTCAACAGAGGAACACTCATAGGAATTATACCAGTCTGATGCAGCACTAACTAAGAGCAACTCCACGTCTCCTGGGGAGGATGGTATTACTTACAACATACTCAGATTGCTATGTCGAGTACCAGGTAATCCTTTACTTGAATTATATAACATGAGCTATGTAACTGGGAAGCTTCCTAAATCTTGGACCAACAGCCTCATCATTCCCATTCCTAAGCCCAATCAACAAAATACATTTCGTCCAACATCTCTTACTAGCTGCTTGTGTAAAACGTTTGAGAGGATGATTCTTAATCGTCTCTTGTACAGAATCAAACAATTTTTGTCTCCCCAGTTGCATGGAATTAGTGTGCATCATTGCATATCTACCTTTCTCACCCTGCACACTGACAGCTTATACATTACCTTCCTTGACCTTAAATCTGCTTTCGATGTAGCCAACCGGCATGTAATCATTAGTGAACTTGCCAGAATGGATGTTGGAGGATGGCTTCTCCGTTAGATTAAAGGCTACCTGTCCAACAGAAAGTCTTCTGTGTTGTTCCAGGGGCATAGAAGTACAGTAGGGCCCCGCTTTTCGGCGTTTCGCCTTTCAGCATTCCGTTCATACGGCAAGTTCAAATTATGACCAAAACTTTTGTATACGGCGAGCGTCTTTCAGATATGGCGCACGCCACCCGGTTTGTTTACATTTTCCGTGAGCACATATCTCTATTATGTAATCATCACTCTTGGGCACATTAAATGTCCAATTTTACGTCAATATAGACATTTTCATTAATCCATCTATGATATTTTCTTCAAAATGATATAAGAAACACGTTACATAGCATATAAACATGCTGTTTATATGCTATGGTGTTGCTGGGCGGAGGGAAAATATTACATAATACTAATATTAATCACTCTTGGGCCCATTAAATGTCTTCTTTTACTTTAATATAGACATTTTCGTTAATCCGTCTATGATATTTTCTTCAAAATTATATAAGAAACACGTTACAAAGCATATAAACATGCTGTTTATATGCTATGGTCTTGCCGGGCAGAGGGAAAACATTACGTAATATTAATAATAATCACTCTTGGGCACATTAAATGTCTTATTTTATGTTAATATAGACATTTTCATTAATCCATCTATGATATTTTCTTCAAAATTATATAAGAAACACGTTACATAGCATATAAACATGATACATACACCCACAGAATAAAAATTGACAAATATGAGATTTGTTTACCAAGCGACTTTGTAGGATTGTCAGAAGAATTAAGTTTTCTCTAGTCAAACACTGATGGATAACTGTAGAAAAATATTCCTTCCATATGCCTTCAATCTATATATAGCTATTCACGACCCTTGTTGGTTTAGCGCTTCTTTTTTATTATGATGATAATAATAATAATACTATCATTAACTCTAAAAATAGTGTGTTGCATGAGAATGGGAGTGTTGCTGTTTGCTTATTTTGTACTAACTTGTACACAATGTATTGTGAGGTAATTATTATAATAAAAAAAATGATTTTGAGGTAAAAGTTTCACAAACTCTTACAAACGTATGTGAATGAACTAAAAGTGGACACGTATTAATCGCATTCATTTCGCCTGACCGAGTGATCGCCCACTACCTGTTCAGTTTTTTTTTTTTTACTTTGTCTGAACTCCGTATCTCGTTCTCTCTCTTGTTTACTCTTTCGTAAACTAGTTGGCTCTCATTGACTATGGCGTCTAAGCTTAGTTGTGATAAAAAGAGGAGTCGTAAGCCTCTTACTTTAAGTGCCAAGTTAGAAATGATTAAACTCAGTGAACTGACTTTTTTGGGTTATCCTAGGTTGTCTACGCATATTCTGCTAAGTATGATAATCTATGTAACTGTATTTGTGTATACCTGAATAAACTTACTAACAAGGTATATGTTGATCACTGAGATAGCCATCAAATACAGTTACATATAGCAGCATATGTGTAGAGAACCCAGGATAACCCAAGAGTGTACTCGTCTAATTGTACTCACCTAATTGTGGTTGCAGGGGTCGAGACTTAGCTCCTGGCCCTGCCTCTTCACTGACCGCTACTAGGTCCTCTCTCTCCCTGCTCCATGAGCTTTATCATACCTTGTCTTAAAGCTATGTATGGTTCCTGCCTCCACTACATCACTTACTAGACTATTCCACTTCCTGACTACTCTATGGCTGAAGAAATACTTCCTAACATCCCTTTAACTCATCTGAGTCTTCAACTAACATTTGCTAGGAGCTAATGCTGCTGGGGATTGCAAGTTAAAACCTATGATAATTTATTACTCAGTGAATCCTAGGGCCCTAAAGAACTATGCAAAAGGTAGCCTCCCTGTTTATTATAAATCCAATTTGAAAGCTTGGACGACTACTGATCTTTTCATAAATTGGTTCATACTATTTTAAGCCAATGTTAATACTTTAAGGTAAGTAATTAGTGTACTCTGTGTGTATCTTACTTTTTATTGTGTTTTTTAATGCCTAGTGCTATTGTTAACTTAATATAAGTTAGTGTAAGCTTGTTGTCTGGCATTTATATGCATTTAGAAGTGGAAAAAAATGGCGTTCTGCTTTTCGGCGATGTCTGCTTTAATTAAGGCACTAGCCTGGAACCTAACCTGCTGTATAAGTGGGGCCCTACTGTACAGTGGTACCTCAAGTTTCGGCCATAATTTGTTCCAAACGAATTTGTTCCCATAAGGAATAATGTAAATTAGATTACGTAGTCCGATTCAGACCCCCAAAAATACTTGAACATAATTGTTCGAGTTGGGAGCTGTTCGAATCTCGAGGTACCACTAAAGACTTTGAATTGGGAACCCCACAGGGAGGTGTGCTCAGTCCCACCCTATTCAATATTCTAATTAATGCTTTACTTAATGCTATGCCTAGCCAGCCCCATCATTATATGATTAGTTTTGCTGATGATATAATGATTCACACCACCGGATTTTCCAACACCCAAAACATTCTTAACCGTGTACTAGTCTCGTGTCAGGACCTGGGGTTGATAATCTCTACTGATAAAAGAAAGATACTCAACAGGCATCCTTGACAGATCCAGTTGCATGATGGGTCTCTTCTAGAATATGTAACCAGATACAGGTATCTAGGCTTTGAGGTCCCACTACTTGGACCTGTTGTAACGAGACTTTGTCGTCAATACAAAGAAAGGCTGAGAGCACTTAGAGTTGTGGCAGGTTTTCATCTCAGGTATGGTGCTAATGTTAAAATTGTGAAAATGATGTATCTTGCTTATATTATATTAGTTGATTATTCTGCACCACTACTTGCTCTCGTGCCTGACTGGAATCTTGGAGGGCTGGAAAAACTGCAGAACGAAGCAAAGAGGATCATCCTAGGATGCATTCGTACCTCCAAAATTTTAAATATGAGGAAAGAACTTGATATTCCAAGCATCAGAGATCATGTTACTGAAAGAAATATCCTAATTGGGGTTAATATGCTCAGGCAAGCCCATTGAAACCCCTGCACAGAAGCCCTCTAAACTTTCCTCAGCACTGGTGAACACCCTTCCAGATGGATCGAAAAAACTGGAACCGACCTCCGCATGAACCAGATACATGATCTATGTCAAGTAAGACAACAGTGGCATTTCTCCGCTCCATGGAATATTACCCCATTCCAAACTACCATCCCTCCATTTACCCCCAAAATACTTCATAAATCACAACCAGAGCTTCACCTTGAAGCCAAACATGATGCCTTAAGCTTTATTGATAACGTAGTCACACAGCACTCAAGTGCATCCATGTATCTAAGGTTGACACTTTAATTTGTAACTGATTCTCCTCCATCATCCATAAATGCTCTCAACTCATTAAGTATAAATTGTGGCATGCTTGTGTCAGATTCCAGACACAGGTATGGTGAGATTGTGGACAGTGGAGTCAAAGTGCACATGCTGTGGATTCCATCTCACATTGGTCTTCAGATGTATGATAGAACTGATGAATTGGCTAAGTTGTATGCTTTCAAAGAGGGGGTAGATTACAATCTTGGCTTGTCAGTTAGCAGTTTGAGGACAATAATACGAAAAGAACTTCAACTGAATTTTATTGCACTATGAATGAAGAGTGGTAGTATGAAGTACAGTGCCTGCACTATGAAGGAGGGGTGGTAGTGTGAAGTACAGTGCCTTCATTATGAAGTGGTATAAAGTACTGTGCCTGCACTATGAAGGAAGAGTGGTGGTATGAAGTACCATGCCTTCATTATGAAGGAGGGGTGGTGGTATGAAGTACAGTGCCTGCACTATGAAGGAAGAGTGGTGGTATGAAGTACAGTGCCTTCATTATGAAGGAGGGGTGGTGGTATAAAGTACAGTGCCTGCACTATGAAGGAAGAGTGGTGGTATGAAGTACAGTGCCTTCATTATGAAGGAGGGGTGGTGGTATGAAGTACAGTGCCTGCACTATGAAGGAAGAGTGGTGGTATGAAGTACAGTGGAACCCCGGTTAACGAAAAAAATTCATTGCAGAAGCCTGCTCAAGTGCCATTACAAAACGAATTTACTTCCTTAAGAAAAAATGTCATTTAGGTTAGTCTATTTCAGACCCCCAAAAATACACTTCCACAAGCACTTACAATATTATACTTACATAATTGCACGATTTCCAGGGTGTTCGTTAACCGGGGTTCCACTGTACATTGCCTTCATTATGAAGGAGGGGTGGTGGTATAAAGTACAGTGCCTGCACTATGAAGGAAGAGTGGTGGTATGAAGTACAGTGCCTTCATTATGAAGGAGGGGTGGTGGTATGAAGTACAGTGCCTGCACTATGAAGTGGTGGTATGAAGTACAGTGCCTTCATTATGAAGGAGGGGTGGTGGTATGAAGTACAGTACCTTCATTATGAAGGAGGGGTGGTGGTATGAAGTACAGTGCCTGCACTATGAAGGAGGGGTGGTGGTATGAAGTAGAGTGCATTCATTATGAAGGAGGGGTGGTGGTATGAAGTAGAGTGCCTTCATTATGAAGGAGGGGTGGTGGTATGAAGTACAGTGCCTTCATTATGAAGGAGGGGTGGTGGTATGAAGTACAGTGCCTTCATTATGAAGGAGGTGTTATGTTGGGAAAGTTTAAATAGTTTTAAAGTGAGTTTAGATAGTTTTACAGGGATTTTTGATAGTTTTATAGGGAGTTTGGATAGTTTTATAGGGAGTTTTACATGGAGTTTATATAGTTTTATAGGGAGTTTATATAGTTTTACAGGAAGTTTACAAGCAAAAAAAAAATAAAAGAAAAGGTAGAAACATCCTTTGCAGATAATACAAATATTTCTACATTTTTATAGAGAGAACAATAACTACTACCATTCAGTTAAAACTGTAAGTACTGTATGCCTAAAACATTACACCTACCATCATACTTACGACTGAGCTTGGTTCTGACCAACCAGTCATAAATCAAAATGGATGTAAGTCGAACCTTAGAAAATTGCCGTTGTACTGGGTACAATCTTAACTAGGCGCTAAACCCACTAAATGAGATGGCAAAGAAAATGGATGTTAATAGGCTGACTCTTGCATAACACAGTTTAAAGGTTACTAAAATACATACATAATTACAAAAGAATTAGATGAAATAAATGCAAATTTAACCTCACTTTACTTTGCTGAAAAGAGTCAAGTGCCTACTAGGATAGCACTGAGAAGGGAGGAGGAGGAAATGTTATTGTTTGGAAGGAGAGTCCCCTTCTCGTTTCTGTCTCTTTTCCCTATTTGGACCTGGTTGAAGCTCACCAGGTTTGACTTTTACTAAAAATCTGCTCAAAGAACTTTGCTTCTGTCTTCTCCTCAGGATGTTTTGGAAATGTGACATTGTCTGGTCATTCCAGACAATGCTATTATGGCTTATTTGGGCTTTGTTAGGGTGGTACTTCTCTGCAAAAATTTTGACGTCCATCCATTTGGCAAAGATTTATTTAATTAATAAAATAGGGGCTTCCTCTATCTCCTCTTCTAAGCCTGAATAGAGTGCATCCATCTTAGTCTTGTGCTCCTCCTTCTCAAGTTCCTGCAGCTCCTCAGTGGTCAGCTCTTCCCTGTGCCCCTCCACTAACTCCTCCACATCACCATCACTCACATCAAGACCTATGGACCTGCCCAAAGAGACAATATCCTCCACTATAGACACAGCCTCAAAGCCCTCAAAGTCCCTTTCAGCCACTGCTTCTGGCCACAAATTCCTCCAAGCAGAGTTCTTTGTTCTGTATGAAACTTCCTGCCAGGCTTTGTCAATGAGAGTTATACAATGGGCGATAGTAAAGTGATGTTTCCAAAACTCTCTCAGGGTTAACTTTGTGTCAGAGGTCACTTCAAAGCACCTCTGGAATAGTGCTTTAGTGTAGAGTTTCTTGAAATTACTGATAACTTGCTGATCCATGGGTTGAATGAGAGGAGTCGTGTTAGGGGAAGAAACTTTACAGTGATGAAGTCAAACTCCGGAAGCACATAGTCCTGCAAGCTTGGAGGGTGAGCTGGAGCAGGTTTTTCTCCTCTAAGTAACTTTTTACACTTGGCCCAAACACAACATTAAACCATTTGCTGAAATATTCTCTGGTAAACAAGGGTAGTGCACAGTGTCGTGACTCATTTTGACCCATACAAGTTCTAGCACGTGAGTCATATTCCGAACAAAGGTCATATACCAAGCAAAACTTTTTGTGTCCAAACAGAACGTATACCAAGTTGGACTTATTCCAAAGCAGACATATACCAAGGTACCACTGTATATTATTTTATTCATTGTAAAGCACTGAACCCAAAGAAGTCATACAGCAAAAAAATGTATGCAAGTAATTCACCTTTCCTTCTTTTTCTTAGGGCAGACACCACTGCATAAGGCAGCTTGGACAGGAGCCACTGAGTGTGTGAGGGCACTTCTGGAAGCTGGTGCTAATATAGATGCTAAGACCCACAACCTTTACACCCCACTCCACAAGGCTGCCCGAAAGAACCAAGTCGATGTCATCTCTATTCTCATCGAAGGTGGATGCGAGAGGGAAGCACGAACAGCTGCTGGCTGGACTGCCCTTCATGTGGCTGGTCTAGGGGGATGTGTGGAGGCAGCACAAATGCTCCTCATCCACCACCTTGACCCCAGGGCCAGGGATAACAAGGGACGCACTCCGGCTATGGTGGCAGATATTTGGGGTCGGAGTGACACACATTGGTTCTTCAGCAAGCTGCCAAATGCCATTGATACCCATCTAGCGCCTGCTACTGGTGAATGCAGGGTAGGAGAGCAATTATTTGACCTGATAATCAACTATAGCTGCAATGTGCTTCCCATAATAATGTTGGCAAAAATTAAAAAACTCAAGGGGTACAAAATTGATTGAGGGACTGGGCCACAATGTCCTGTTGGCTAAACAAATTACTGCATAAATAAATATTTTACAAGTAATTACATGAATAATAATACAGCCTCTCCTCACTTAACGATGTACTCTTTTACTGACACCTTGAACTTACGACGGGTTCTCTGACCAGTATTCATACCTAAATAATGTATATTAGAGCTGATTTCCTCTATTCTGCTTATTTCAATATACAGTATGTTACGTTATTATTCCCTTATTTATCATCAAGGTTCTACATGTACTAGCATAGGGTATTTACTTAAAAGGTCTTAGGGTAAAAGGAGGACAATATTAGGCTAAAAGATACTTACTCAGGTTTAGCTGCTACATCTGAAAACTTAATTCTTTTTCATTCCCCTCAAAGGTTATTTAAACCATCATTATAAAAATAGAGCTATATTAAGAAGTATATACATATAATATACAGGTCTCCACTCCTAAACATATAATCAGCCTTTCCCAAAGCACATGGCTCAGCTGCCACCTTCAACTCTCTCTTTCTCAACATTTCCCAACCCTCCAGTGTCTTGATACACTGAAGATCACAGAATGTCATGGTAACATCGATCTACAACCCTCCCTATTACCTTTTGGGCTCTCATTCAGCCCTGAAGCCAAGATAAGATAAGCACCAACAACAACAGCTCACTCTAGCCGCCATTGTTCTCCAGGAAGGATTGTGGGAAGCCAGCATCTCTCTAAGCTCCTCCCCCTCAAAACATCCACATCACTTTGCATCCTCTCAACATATCTTAAGTTATTACAATGAGACATGCAACTTAATATTATTACTTAATTAAATGTGTGCATTATTTATATAACCTATTATATTGAGAGATCAGGTAATTCAGCTTTTAAGTTTAAGGATGGCCAAGCCTTTTAACCCAACTAGCAGTACTCCCGATTAATTCAATATAACTAGGCATTCATATTATTTAATTACAACAATACATGTTGGGTTCCATAGCCCCCATAACAAGTCCATAATACCCCATAACACCCCCACCTCCAGACGGAGTCTTATAAAGACGGAGTCTTATAAAGACGGAGTCTTATAAGATGGAGTCTCACAAAAGCTAGCAGTGTCCCGCAGGATACGGCTAGGGAAAATAAGGTCTTAGCCTAAAAGGTGGTAGTAACTCTACTAGAGGTTTTACATATACCCCAGCACCATAATTACTCTTCACTGTACAGTTATACAACAAGGTGACATACAACATGGCAATCTACAAATCTCATGGCTCCACTGAACCTTCCCAGCATAAACATGCAATTCTGCCCTTACCATACACCATACAAAACCCATGAATGGAACAGTACTAGAACAGAGTGCAGAGGTTACTAGAAAACAGTTTAACCACATCCCCATACTGAAGGGTGTAACCATTAACTACTTTAGTGGTTATCAACATAATACATTTTTACAATGCAAGGACTACACACAAAGCCCACTGTGAAAGCCAGCACCGACAGGCCTGTGCCTCCGCTGCGGTAAATCCAGCAGGCAACTGGTACTCCAGGATGGCATCTTCCTGATCAGGAGATGAGAGTAGAGCCAAACCCAGAGCAGTCAGGTATACCCCAGGCAGAAACTTCACCAAAAAACATGTCAAGGTGTCTCTTACGTGGTGGCCGAACCAAAAAGTGAGACTCTCCAGTCAACACCCAAAATCCTTAAATGGTCAGGCACATACCCCATCTTCCGAGGACCTCACTCCATACAGATCCTCCAACCTTATAAGGAGGAACTGCTATAGTACATGGAGGAGATACACGGGACCACTCAGGCAACCGTTGGACCGTTTCGTACTTAGAGCACACCAAGACACAAACAACATACCTCCCTGGACTTCTCATGTCACCGAAGGTTGTCAACTCTGCCTCAACTCACAATTATGGTAACCTGACTCCCTTCTCTTGCCTGGCTCCAACCATCTCCTTCACAGTTGAATGGCTGGTAGGGAGCACTCAGGCCCGCCAAGAGTTCACCACTGCAAAAACAACAAGGTCAGCACAAGACAAACACTATGTACTAAGCATGCACCATTTATCTACATAAACATCTAGAAGAACCTCAGCAATCACAGACAAAACCCATCTTAAGAGTCTGATTTGGGTCACCATACATAGGAACAGGGTGAAACGATCCTGGGACATATACAGATGCAGAATAGACAACCAATACTAATTCTGCAACCTCTTGCAATACAAACACAAACCCCAAGACATCTTCCCGTACCCTGGATGCGTACATCAAGTTTACAAAAATACTTTTACATTCAATCTCCCACAATAATTTTGAATACTCAATGAACTCAATTGACATTACACACATGGAAATTGTATTGGCACCCAGGCCAGGAATATCACATCTTCCTGCCTCATGCTTTACTTTATCTAATACTTTTGCATCTTTTAAAACATCAGCATCAACTTTCTAAGCCAGTAAACTTTAGTTGTTACATGTGCTTTGTGGCAGTCAGTGCATTTGCTCAAGGTGCCATTGAATTTGGGAACCATGAAGCATGGGAATGCCCACTGACTCTCACTAAGCACTACAAACTGGTATTGAAGGAATTTCACATTTTCCTCCATATCCCAGTTTTCATGCAGATTACTCACACACAAATATTGTCGAATTGGCTCAGCTTCCTTATCAACTTCTTCATCAAGTCGTGACTTTACCCCTTTAGTGACATCCCAAACTTTTACAAGGTTACACGGTGGTTGAGCCAACTCTCCAACACTTTCCTTAGAAAGACCAAACATTATTTCTCCACTCTCTCTCATAAACATGGAATTTCTTACATACTTTTTGGTCATTACATACAGATTATTATTTTGCACCTCTTTACATACTGGATCCACTGAAACATTGGTCACTCTAGGTTTCTGATATAATGCTAAATCCTCTAACCAGTTACTGTATACATTATTCTTACACCTTTTCTGCTCGGGTGTGTGGATTATATATCTTACTCTTGAGAACTTTCCCCACACCATGGTCAGCTCACAGCAACTTTCCATACATTTTCTCACATGAACTGGCTCCAATGCCAGCACCTCATCTCCAGCCTCCAGAGCATTATGGTCCACGTTATGGTCCCACTTCATCATTTGAATCTGGTTGATGGGTACTTTCACTGGTACCATCCATTTCATGCAAGCCAAACAGTATCTGAAACTGAGAAAAAGCTCCGAGGGGGAAGCATCACCATTCTCCCCAAGCCAATAGCTCAGAGATTCCAGAGTGCTTCCCCACTCAGCAGTTACAAAGAGAGGGGTCCTCTCATCCCAGATGTTAGTATTGTCTATACTACAGGCTTGCATCATTGTCTTTAGGGTCTGATGGAAGTTCTCTGGTTTCCCTTGAGATGGAGGGTAACAGATAGCTGAAAAGTTAGGCTTTACATGAAAAAGGAACTTCATCAAAGCCCTTAAGGCTACATGAGCTGTCATCTTATATAGAGGGACTGCTTTCAGGTACCTGGTAGTAGAGCAATTAATTGTGAGTAAATAATCATTTCCCACTCTGGTCCTTGGGATTGGACCGACTACATCTACTATCAGCTTGCTGAAAGGTCCACCTGGTGCTGAAATAAGCTGAAAGGGAACAGATTTAATACATGGACAAGGTTTCCCTCTACATTGACAGACATGATAGGTCTTACTATATTCTTCCACAGTCTCCCACAGCTGAGTCTTGAAGAAATGCCTGGAAACCTTGGACATCATCATCATTTGGTGACAAAACACTTGTTCTCCTTCCCTTGGTACTACTAACAGAGGCAACTTCTCTGTAAAAGTTTCCTCTCTGAAATGAAAGCACTTATTAAATTGTGAAACTGCTTCCTCAGCCACAGCTGAGGCTTTGCTCAGTGTGACATCATTATCCTGTACAGAAATTAAATGCACCTTAGTAGATGCAGCTTCTCTCACACTCCTGAACTGATCTATGCTCCAAACATGCTCAGCTCTGGCTGGAACATCCCTTTCTTCAGTTGACTGCAGTTCAACATCAGAAAACAGTGTTTCCAGACTTAAGCCCTCATCATCCTCATGAGAAATATCATAAAGACTATTGATAGCATGATCATGAGCCATACTTCTCATGGTGGAACCAGCAGGGAGAAGGTCTGGAAGGGTCTCTCTAGCCTTCTCCTCCCAAACTTTGGGAATTGGTTCTCCCCTTACTAGATGTTCCTCACTGTCTAACAGGCCCATTACATTATTTCCTAATAAGAGGTCAACACCCTCAAAGGGAATCTCATTTGAAATACCTACAGGAGATAGCCAACTTGGTATGCGGATTCTACCCATAACTTGTGTACAGGTGTTCTTATGGTCGAACCCGTAATACCCTTTAATAATATATCTTTCCCAGTATAGGTATCATTAGACACTGGCAGTATTCCCGCACGTAGCAAGGAGTAGGTGCTACATCCATCTCTCAAGGACAACATGTTCTCAACCCTGCCCACATCCTTATGCAAGGCCACTGTGGACTTACTAGCAAAAACCCGCATCCTGGGGTCTAATTCTAAGGGTTCCTCTTCACCTTGCCTTGAAGACCTAATGCAAGCCACCGGATGTGTCTCTGCAGTTAGGATTCCCTGGGATTGTTCCTCCTTTCTCTGATCTTGTTGTTTAGCAAAGCAATACTTTTGTATGTGACCAGTCTTGTTACAGTAGTAACAGGTATAATTCCTAAAGGTATGTTTACCGTTTGGAGTAGGACTAGTACTGTGTGCTCGAGGAACTGAAACATTATTTGATGCTCTAGGTAAACTTTGAGCTCCAGCTGACTTACCTTTCCCTTCTGTTTGAGAGGGTCCCTCAGCCTTCATTTGTCCCTGAAAATTCTTGTCCCACCTACCTTTATGACCGTAGGATTTGGAATAAGGTTTAGAAAAGACAGGGAAATTTTTTGAATGAGCATGACTGTTTTTACCTACCAATTCCCTATGAGCTAAGAATCTGTCACCCAAATCCATTGCTGCTGAAAGATTATCTGGGTTCCTGTCCTCCAAATATTCTCTAAGGTCAACAGGGATTGCATTGTACAATTCCTCATGAACAATTAGGTCTACTAACTTCTCATAGTCCTTGTTCACTCCTTTTGAACAAGCCCACTTCTTAAACAGGAACAGTTTCTCATTCCCTAACTCAGTTAAGGTCTGCCCCTCCTGAAATTTTTTGCTTCTGAACCTTTGCCTATATTTCTCAGGTATCATTTGGTATGCAAGCAATACTACCTCTTTTACTTTCTCATAATCAGAAAATTCTCCTTCTTCCAGAGTCTCTACTCTCTCAAAACCTTTGCCTACAAGCTGTGTGCGAACTAGGGTAGCCCATTTCTGTTTGGGCCATCTTTGCTCCTTTGCAGTCTTCTCAAAAAAGGAAAAATATCTGTCTGGGTCATTCTCTGTAAACTTAGGGACAAAATTTGCAGCTTTAGTTAGGTTAAAGTACTGCTCAGGCTCTTGGTCTGAACCTCCTAACCACTTTACCTACTCTCTCCTGAGTTTCTAAGAATTTTGTCCTAGCTGCCATCAAAGCTATCTCAAGTTTCATCATCGCTTCCTTATTACCTTCAGGAGGTGATTCCTCCTGTTCACTGTTAACAGACATGTTTACTGATGAATTATTTACCTCCTCACTGAAGCCAGAAAATTCTAAAGATTCAGCTTCTGACATATTTACCCTTAAATTCCTGCACAGCATCAATGGACAAGGTCTTTACACAGGTACATAAAAATAATAACACAAGTTCTATGGAAAAATCTTCACATGGCACTCTACCATAACCACAAACAAAATGTGTTACTCAACTTTAATCCCCACTCTGGAGAAAACAACCTGTAAACTAATACATGAACCTTCCACTGACACCACCAAGGTAATTTTTACAAGGTAAATTTTACAAGGTAAATTTTATCCTACCAAAACATGTGACTCATTACCCAATCCAGTACATCTCAAAGAATGTTTTGAGTTATTTTAACAGTCAAATAACTCTCCCGGTTAAGGCCCCCATGTTACGTTATTATTCCCTTATTTATCATCAAGGTTCTACATGTACTAGCATAGGGTATTTACTTAAAAGGTCTTAGGGTAAAAGGAGGACAATATTAGGCTAAAAGATACTTACTCAGGTTTAGCTGCTGCATCTGAAAACTTAATTCTTTTTCATTCCCCTCAAAGGTTATTTAAACCATCATTATAAAAATAGAGCTATATTAAGAAGTATATACATATAATATACAGGTCTCCACTCCTAAACATATAATCAGCCTTTCCCAAAGCACATGGCTCAGCTGCCACCTTCAACTCTCTCTTTCTCAACATTTCCCAACCCTCCAGTGTCTTGATACACTGAAGATCACAGAATGTCATGGTAACATCGATCTACAACCCTCCCTATTACCTTTTGGGCTCTCATTCAGCCCTGAAGCCAAGATAAGATAAGCACCAACAACAACAGCTCACTCTAGCCGCCATTGTTCTCCAGGAAGGATTGTGGGAAGCCAGCATCTCTCTAAGCTCCTCCCCCTCAAAACATCCACATCACTTTGCATCCTCTCAACATATCTTAAGTTATTACAATGAGACATGCAACTTAATATTATTACTTAATTAAATGTGTGCATTATTTATATAACCTATTATATTGAGAGATCAGGTAATTCAGCTTTTAAGTTTAAGGATGGCCAAGCCTTTTAACCCAACTAGCAGTACTCCCGATTAATTCAATATAACTAGGCATTCATATTATTTAATTACAACAATACATGCTGGGTTCCATAGCCCCCATAACAAGTCCATAATACCCCATAACACAGTACACTACTGTATAAACATTTTAAAATATACCAGAACTGTTATAAATGGTGCAAAGATAACATTAAAACAATATCAAAGATGGTTGACACAAACTCACTATCATTATAGTATGCTCCTCATTTAGCGACAAATTCATTTAACAACGTGGTCTTAGGAACAGAACTCCATCGTTAGGTGAGGAGAGGCTCTAATAATAATTGAACAATTTTAGGGTTAACTCCCTTCATTAAGGGCAGTGTTTTATAATAATAATAATAATAATAATAATAATAATAATAATAATAATAATACTTTATTTAGACATGGTACAAAGATACATTGTTGGGTTTACATGATACTTTTTTTTTTTTTTTTTTTTTTTTTAACACATCGGCCGATTCCCACCAAGGCAGGGTGGCCCGAAAAAGAAAAACTTTCATCATCATTCACTCCATCACTGTCTTGCCAGAAGGGTGCTTTACACTACAGTTATAAAACTGCAACATTTACACCCCTCCTTCAGAGTGCCGGCACTGTACTTCCCATCTCCAGAACTCAAGTCCGGCCTGCCGGTTTCCCTGAATCCCTTCATAAATGTTACTTTGCTCACACTCCAACAGCACGTCAAGTATTAAAAACCATATGCCTCCATTCACTCCTATCAAATACGCTCACACATGCTTGCTGGAAATCCAAGCCCTCGCACACAAAACTTCCTTTACCCCTCCCTCCAACCTTTCCTAGGCCGACCCCTACCCCGCCTTCCCTCCACTACAGATTTATACACTCGAAGTCACTCTGTCTCGTTCCATTCTCTCTACATGTCCAAACCACCTCAACAACCCCTCCTCAGCTCTCTGGACAATCGTTTTGGTAATCCCGCACCTCTCCTAATTTCCAAACTCCGAATTCTCTGCATTATATTCACACCACACATTGACCTCAGACATGACATCTCCACTGCCTCCAGCCTTCTCCTCGTTGCAACATTCATCACCCATGCTTCACACCCATATAAGAGCGTTGGTATAACTATACCTCATACATTCCCTCTTTACTTCCATGGACAAGGTTCTTTGTCTCCACAGACTCTGAAGTGCTCCACTCACCCTTTTCCCTCATCAATTCTATGATTCACCTCATCCTTCATAGACCCATCCGCCGACATGTCCACTCCCAAATATCTGAATACATTCACCTCCTCCATACTCTCTCCCTCCAATCTGATATCCAATCTTTCGTCACCTATTCTTTTTGTTATCCTCTTCACCTTACTCTTTCCTATATTCACTTTCAATTTTCTTCTTTTACACACCCTACCAAATTCATCCACCAACCTCTGCAACTTCTCTTCAGAATCTACCAAAAGCACAGTGTCATCAGCAAAAAGCAACTGTGACAACTCCCACTTTGTATTTGCTTCTTTATCTTTTAGCCCAACACCTCTTGCCAAGACCCTCGCATTCACTTCTCTTACAACCCCATCTATAAATATATTGAACAACCACGGTGACATCACACATCCTTGTCTAAGGCCCACTTTTACTGGGAAATAGTCCCCTTCCCTCCTACACACTCTAACCTGAGCCTCACTATCCTCATAAAAACTCTTCACTGCTTTCAGTAACCTTCCTCCTATTCCATACACCTGCAACATCTGCCACATTGCCCCCCTATCTACCCTATCATACGCCTTTTCCAAATCCATAAATGCCACAAAAACATCTTTACCCTTATCCAAATACTGTTCACCTATATGTTTCACTGTAAACACTTGGTCTACACACCCCCTACCTTTCCTAAAGCCCCCTTGTTCATCTGCTATCCTGCTTTCTGTTTTACTCTTAATTCTTTCAATAATAACTCTACCATACACTTTACCAGGTACACTCAACAGACTTATTCCCCTATAATTTTTGCACTCTCTTTTGTCCCCTTTGCCTTTATACAAAGGAACAATACACGCTCTCTGCCAATCCCTAGGTACCTTACCCTCTTCCATACATTTATTAAATAATAGCACCAACCACTCCAAAATTATATCCCCACCTGCTTTTAACATTTCTATCTTTATCCCATCAATCCCAGCTGCCTTACCCCTTTCATTCTACCCACTGCCTCACGAACTTCCCTACACCCACAACTGGCTCTTCCACACTCCTACAAGATGTTATTCCTCCTTGCCCTACACACGAAATCACAGCTTCCCTGTCTTCATCAACATTTAACAAATCCTCAAAATATTCTCTCCATCTTCCCGATACCTCTAACTCTCCATTTAATAACTCTCCTCTCCTATTTTTAACTGTCAAATCCATTTGTTCTCTAGGCTTCCTCAACTTATTAATCTCATTCCAAAACTTTTTCTTATTTTCAACAAAATTTGCTGATAACATCTCACCCACTCTCTCATCTGCTCTCTTTTTACATTGCTTCACCACTCTTTTAACCTCTCTTTTTCTCTTCATATACTCTTCCCTCCTTGCATCACTTCTACTTTGTAAAAACCTCTCTTTTTCTTTTTCTCCCTTACTACTCTCTTTACATCATCATTCCACCAATCGCTCCTCTTCCCTCCCGCACCCACTCACCTGTAACCACAAACTTCTGCTGATACATAGGTATAAAAGAGATGTACATGCCAAAAGCCCCTAATATGCTGCGCATTGCGGGCATTCTTAGGACTACTTAGACTACATGGTAAAAAATTATGGTTGATAATGTATATAATAAGTATAATTGTGTATCTATGCTATAAAGTTTGAATATAAGTTGAACATATCAATGTATGTATTATTCATAACAGGTTTTTACATTTAAGTGAGTAATCAGGTTTTTACATTTAAGTGATTATTCTACTTTGTT
Organism: Cherax destructor; assembly: GCA_009830355.1. Taxonomy (NCBI): domain Eukaryota; kingdom Metazoa; phylum Arthropoda; class Malacostraca; order Decapoda; family Parastacidae; genus Cherax; species Cherax destructor. Next base: position 19,121 of record WNWK01016222.1, on the reverse strand, counting down.
GGGAATGTTTGATATTGAGCATTTAGGTTTGGGTGAGCAGGTGGTTTTTAGCATCTTTTGAATTGGGGTACAGGCAGGGTTTCTTTGGCAATGACAGGTAATGAATTCCAAATTTTCGTGCCTTTTATATGCATTGAGTTTTTACATAGTGTTAGATGGACACGGGAAACATCAAGGAGTGATCTGTGTCTAGTGTTATGGTCATGTGTCCTGTTAAAATTGGTAAGGAGAAGTTTGAGTGGTGGGTTAATATTTGCAGAGTGTTCTATGTATGTAGTAGGCACAGTAAAAAGTATGAATGTCTTGTATGGTAAGTTTAGATTTTTGAAAATTGGTGGAGTATGTTGTCTGGAGTGTGAATGTGTTATCATTCTAACTGCTGCCTTTTGTTGTGTTATTAGTGGTCTGAGATTAGTTATTGATGTAGAGCCCCATGCGCAGATTCCATAGGTGAGGTAGGGGTAAATGAGTGAGTGATACGTATAGGGTAAGGAGAGCTGGTTGTGGAACATAGTATTCCCACGGTCCTTGAGACTTTCTTGGAAATTTGTTATATATGTGTATGAAATTTGAGGCCACTGTCAAGATGGATTCCTAAGAATTTTCCCTCTGTGAGTTTTGTGATAGGGGACCCGTTTATCATTATGTTAAGTGGTGCGTTTGTAGCTCTGTTCCCAAACTGGATAAAATAGGTTTTATCAATATTGAGAGTAAGTTTGTTGGTCATCATCCAGGTAGATATTTTCTGCAATTCAGTATTTACAGTGTTGGCTAGTATGTCTGGGCTTGGGTGCGAGATAACGTATGTAGTGTCATCTGCAAATAGTATGGGTTTGAGTAGTTGAGATGCATTTGGTAGGTCGTTAATGTAAATGAGAAAGAGAAGTGGGCCAAGAACACTTCCCTGTGGGAAGATGTTGGTGGGGAGCTCTTGTTCTAAGGAACAAGACTTTTCCTTCCCTTTGATTGAACTTAAATGCCTCCCATTCCTCCAAACCCCTACAGGTTTATGTAATGCTTTTCCTGATTAAAGTAAGGAAATCAGAGGGTTAACACCTAATAACCCTAGGCATAGGCCAGAATGACTCTGGGTAATCAAAGGCGGCCAAGCAGTGTAGCTTATTTCTACTGGGGTACTTAGGTCCTCCCTCAAGATGTACCACAGTTACCAACTCATAGTTATTTACTGATAGGTGAACAGGGCCATCAGGGGTGTTAATGTTGCAGTTTTATAACTGTAGTGTAAAGCACCCCTCTGGCAAGACAGTGATGGAGTGAATCTACCTGGAGTCTACCTGGAGAGAATTCCAGGGGTCAACGCCCCCGCGGCCCGGTCTGTGACCAGGCCTCCTGTTGGACCAGAGCCTGATCAACCAGGCTGTTACTGCTGGCCGCACGCAGTCCAACATACGAACCACAGCCCGGCTGATCCGGTACCGACTTGAGGTGCCTGTCCAGTGCCTGCTTGAAGACAGCCAGGGGCTTGTTGGTAATCCCCCTGATGTATGCTGGGAGGCAGTTGAACAATCTTGGGCCTCTCACACTTATTGTGTTGTCCCTCAACGTGCTAGTGGCACCCCTGCTCTTCATTGGGGGGATGTTACATCGCCTGCCGAGTCTTTTGCTTTCGTACGGAGTGATTTTTGTGTGCAAGTTTGGTACTAAGCCCTCGAGAATTTTCCATGTGTATATAATAATGTATCTCTCCCGCCTGCGTTCTAGAGAGTACAGGTTTAGGAACTTCAAGCGTTCCCAGTAGTTGAGGTGGTTTATCGCACTTATGTGTGCAGTCAAGGTTCTCTGCATATTTTCAAGGTCAGCAATTTCACCCGCCTTGAAAGGTGCAGTTAGTGTGCAGCAATATTCCAGCCTAGATAGAATAAGCGATCTGTAAAGTGATGATGAGTTTTTCTTTTTCGGGCCACCCTGCCTTGGTGGGAATTGGCTGATGTGTTAATAAAAAAAAATATATATAATTTCAAGATAATTCTTGAATTGTGATCTAGATTTCTTATAAAATTTTTGTATTTTCTGTGATACTGTATGTTCTGTTCATTAGTACAGTATATGTTTTAATTTTGCCAGTCTTTTGAGTATATAGGAATTCTAAGCAACTTACACATTCATCAGTATCTATTTTCAAAGCTTTAACAGAACTTACTTTTTATTGTGGGGCTATGTTTTTTTTTTTCTTTTGCCATTCTTATTACTGTAATTTTATTTGACACATGGGCCACCTTCCACTGAAGGAGGGTGACCCACAAAAAGGAAACATCCTCCACATGTGCAGTAGCTTGATTATTATTATAATTTTATATCAGCTATGACGAACATTGACTGGCTTAACGAATTGGAAACACACTCAGATATTAATGAATGCATCAAGAACTTTCTTAAAAAACACATAACCTCTATAACAGACATTGCCCGAAAAACTAAACAGATCACAGCTAAGAGACTTAACAATCCCTGGCTAACACCCAGCATCCTTAAATCCATAAATAAGAGGCACCAATATGAAAAACAATATAGAAGGGGTCTAATAACCAGAGAACAATCCAAACGCTACTCATCAATCCTTACTAGCCTGATAAGAAGGTCCAAAAATTGTATTATGAGAACAGACTCCAGACCGTAAAAGGTGATATGAAAAAGACCTGGAAAACCCTATCTACAATTCTAGGAAATAAAAAGATATCCACGAACAATACCATCAAATTATCAAAAACAGACGAACCCCTACTCTCACCAATTGAGACAGCAAACAGACTTAATGTTTTCTTCTCCACCATAGGAAAGAATCTAGCGAGTAGGATCCCAAGCTCGAACACTCGTCCAACAGACTACCTCACCAACACCTACCCAGATACACTATTCCTAGCTCCTACCAACTCAATTGAAGTCTCACACATAATCAACACCCTTAAAAACAAAGCAGGAGACATAAACAGCTTACCACCCTTTATGTACAAAAAGCTACACATGTACTGTCACCAATTATAGCAGCATTATTCAATAAATCCATTGAATCTTCAACCTTCCCATCAATTCTCAAAATAGCTAGGGTCACCCCGATCCACAAAGGAGGTGACCAAACTGACTTGAACAATTACAGACCAATCTCAAATTTACCACTGCTTTCTAAAATCTTCGAAAAATTAATTCATAAACAGATCTATTCCTACCTCGTCTCACACAATGTACTAAACCCCTGTCAATTTGGATTCAGGACCAACAAGAGCACAAACGATGCTATAACACACATGTTAGAGTTAATATACACCGCACTTGAGAAGAAAGAGGTTCCGCTGGGAATCTTCATAGACCTACGCAAAGCATTTGATACAGTCGACCATGATTTATTGCTCACAAAATAGCGCACTATGGTATTAGGGGCACCCTCAACTACCTAAAGTCGTACCTTAGCAACAGAAGTCAGTACGTGAACACAAATGGAGAGAACTCTTCCACACAACAAATTACAGTCGGTGTCCTCAAGGTAGTGTCCTGGGGCCACTCCTATTCCTCATTTACATAAATGACCTACCGAATGCATCACAACTACTCAAACCCATTTTGTTTGCAGATGACACAACATATGTCTTCTCTCACCCAAATCCAGTCGTACTAGCCAACACAGTTAATGCCGAATTACAGAAAATATCAACATGGATGATGACAAATAAGCTTACTCTCAATACGGACAAGACCTACTACATCCAGTTTGGAAACAAAGCTACAAATGTTCCACTTAACATAACGCTAAATGGTTCACCCATCACAAGGCTCACAGAGGGAAAATTCCTAGGAATCCACCTTGACAGTAGTCTTAAATTCCAAACACACATACAACAAATTTCCAAGAAAATCTCAAGGACAGTAGGTATATTATCTAAGATACGCTATTATGTGCCTCAACCAGCTCTCATTGCACTATATCATTCTCTTATCTACCCTTATCTCACCTATGGAATCTGTGCATGGGGCTCAACAACATTAAGGGTGGGGCGAGCCGTTGTCAAGAGATTTGGAAAGGAAGATTGAAAATTTTTGGAAAAAAATGTTTTGTTACCAAAAAATAGTGCATCATTCTGGCAACATTTTGGTGTAATCAGCTTGTTTATATCATATTTCCTAGTATGTTTTTTTCCTTAAATGTATTTTATTTGTTCTTGCTGTCATTAATAATACATGTTGCCAATTAGTGTTTTTTTTTTAGTTTTATCTCTGCAAAAATTAAAATTTTTATGATTATTTCATTAAAAAAACTCTACATAGCAACATCTCTGATGCCTCCATTCAAGTGCAGGGACTCATGGCACCTCAGTGGCCTCTGGGGTCTCAACAAGTGCTGATGCATGCAACTCGCTGAGATTTAGCGTGCCATATCCATAGAGTTTCACAGAAAAAAATATATTAATAACTCAGAAATAAGTTATTGACATTGTTTGTAATGTTTTGCGAAAAGTATTAATAGGATTGTCATGATTTTTTCACACATTATTGAGTAATGATAGCTCTACAACCACCCATGAAGGATTTCCGATATCTTTTACAGTTTTGTTTTTATTGATTTTTTTCCCACAAAATAATGGCAAAAACAAAATCACTAACTTCAACATTTTTTATAATGGAATATACTGACATTTTTGCTAAAAAGGATTGGGTCAACAATTATATAGCCTTTATCTTTCATCTGATGTTAACTAGAGCATTGTACATCTTCCCAATTTTGTAGAAATTTACTGGTTTTGTGACCCCTAAAATTTGGCACATTTTATTTTTTTCTATCTAACCTAAAGGCAAAAAATCATAACAAAGACAGTGTATAGGTTTTTAAAAGCTGTATAAATCACTGTAAAAATCTCATTGAAATTAGACCAAAATAAAGAAAAAAACGTGAATTCATTCGCCCCTCCCTTAAATCACCTTAGACCACTCATAACCCAGCAAAAGGCTGCAGTCAGGATGATAACAAATTCCCACTCTAGACAGCATACTCCACCTATATTCAGAACCTTAAAACTACTCACCATAAAAAATATTCATACCTATTCATGTGCCTTCTACATACATAAAACTCTACATGCTAATATTAACCCTGCACTCAGAATTCTCCTCAACAACTTTAATAGGTCCCACGAACATGACACAAGACACAGATCACTATTTGACATACCCCGAGTCCATACTAACCAATGTAAAAATTCTATGCACATAAAGGGCCCCAAAATCTGGAATTCATTACCAGTAAATATCAAGTTAACCTTGTCGGAAAATCAATTCAAGACTCTTCTCAAAAATCACCTACTCACCCTATACTAAATACTCATACTGTAACAAACTTCCAAACCCAATATTATTTTACTTAAGAAGATCTCAATTTGATATGTTCATCCTCCTTAACACTTGTTGCAATCTCATATCATCATATTGTCATTTAAAATCTTATAGTATCATCATTTTCTTAATTTGAAATAAAATATATACCTAGATGAAACTCTAAAAACTATTTCTAGTATTGTTATTATACTAGTATAGCATCAACATACTGTAATTTGAAATAAATTCTACAACTAGATTAAATTCAACCAATTTCTCTTGTATTGTCTTTAAATAGTATGTATAACCATTTAATAATTTAAATAATACAGAACTAGAATAAACTCAATCAATTTCTTTAGCATTAAGTACTTAGTGAATAAGTCTCTAGAATAATCTGCCCCTAATGCCATGGCATGCCAGTGGCTCTCCTTGCATTACAGTTTTATAATTGTTTTATATTTGTAACTACCAATAACATTGTACACTTGTAACATGCATTGAAATAAAAATTATTATTATTATTATTATTATTATTATTAGTTTTTCGCTCTATTGTGTGGTTGGAATTAGTTTTGTACTCCGATGAGATTTTAATTTCTTCACGTTTTCCGTATCTGAGTAATTGAAATTTCTCATCATTGAACTTCATATTGTTTTCTGCAGCCCATTTAAAGATTTGGTTTATGTCTGCTTGGAGTCTTGCAGTGTCTTCAACGGTGGACACTGTCATACAGATTCGGGTGTCATCTGCAAAGGAAGACACAGCACTGTGGCTTATATCCCTGTCAATGTCTGATATGAGGATGAGGAATAGGATGGGAGCAAGTACTGTGCCTTGTGGAACAGAGTTTTTCACAGTAGCTGCCTCAGACTTTACTCTGTTGACTACTACTCTTTGTGTTCTACGTGTTAGGAAATTATAAATCCATCTACCAACTTTTCCTGTTATTCCTTTATCACGCATTTTGTGTGCTATTACACCATGGTCACACTTGTCAAAGGCTTTTGCAAAATCTGTGTATATAACATCTGCATTCTGTTTATCTTCTAGAGCATCCAGGACCTTGTCGTAGTGGTCCAGTAGTTGGGACAGACAGGAGCGGCCTGCTCTAAACCCATGCTGTCCTGGGTTGTGCAATTGATGGGTATCAAGATGGGTGGCGATCTTGCTTCTTAGAACCCTTTCAAAGATTTTTATGATATGGGACGTTAGCGCAATTGGTCTGTAGTTCTTTGCTATTGCTTTACTGCCCCCTTTGTGGAGCGGGGCTATGTCTGTTGTTTTTAGTAGCTGCGGGACGATCCCAGTGTCCATGCTCCCTCTCCATAGGATGTTAAAAGCATGTGATAGGGGCTTCTTGCAGTTCTTGATGAACACGGAGTTCCATGAGTCTGGGCCTTAAGCGGAGTGCATGGGCATGTCATTTATTGCCTTTTCAAAGTCATTTGGCGTAGTGATGATGTCAGAAAGGCATGCGTCTGTCAAGTTCTGTGGCACTCTCATGAAAAAATCATTTAGGTTTTCGATTTTCAGTCTGGTTAGTGGCTCGCTAAAGACTGAGTCATACTGGGATTTAAGTAACTCACTCATTTCCTTGCTGTCATCTGTGTAGGACCCATCCGGTTTAAGTAGAGGCCCAATACTGGTTTTTGTTCTCGACTTTGATTTTGCATAGGAAAAGAAATACTTAGGGTTTCTTTCAATTTCATTTATGGCTCTTAGTTCTTCCCGTGTCTCTTGATTCCTATAAGATTCCTTTAGTTTTAATTCGATGTTTGCTATTTCTCTGACTAGTGTCTCCCTACGTATTTCAGAGATATTGGCCTCCTGTAGCCGCTCCGTTATTCTGTGCCTTCGCCTGTATAGGGAGCGCCTCTCTCTTTCTAGTTTGCATCTTCTCCTCCTTTTCCTTAAGGGAATTTGCCTTGAGCAAACCTCAAGTACCACAGAGTTAATTTGTTCAAGACATAGGTTGGGATCCGTGATGCTTAGGCAATCTTCCCAGTTTATATCATTTAGGACTTGGTTTACTTGGTCCCACCTTATGTTTTTGTTATTGAAGTTGAATTTGGAGAAAGCTCCCTCACGGCTGATCACATTTTGTTGATCTGGAGCTCCCGCATGCATGTCTGGACCTCTATTATGTTGTGATCTGAGTATATTGTTTTTGATATGATGACATTTCGTATCAGATCATCATTGTTGGTGAAGATGAGGTCCAGCGTATTCTCTAATCTTGTGGGCTCTACTATTTGCTGGTTTAAGGTGAACTTGGTGCAGAGATTTAAAAGTTCATGCATGTGTGAATTTTCATCTGAGCTGCCTCCTGGTGTTATCTCTGCTACCACATTGTTTGCAATGTTCCTCCATTTTAGGTGCCTGAGGTTGAAATCCCCAGTAGCAAGATGTTGGGGGCAGGAGCTGGAAGATTTTCCAGACAGTGGTCAATTTTCAGAAGCTGTTCCTGGAATTGTTGGGACGTTGCATCCGGGGGCTTGTAGACAACCACGATGACCAGGTTTTGATTCTCGACCTTTATTGCTAATACTTCAACTACATCATTTGAGGCATTTAGTAGTTCTGAACATATAAGTGACTCTGTGATATCAGGCCAACCCCCTTTTGCCTATTCACTCTGTCACACCTGTATAGGTTGTAGCCCGGGATCCATATTTCATTGTCCAAGTGATCTCTTATGTGGGTCTCTGTGAAAGCCGCAAACATGGCATTTGACTCTGTAAGCAGTCCACTAATGTAAGGTACCTTGTTGTTTGTTGCTGGCTTTAGACCTTGTATATTAGCAAAGATGAATGTAGTTGGATTGGTGGTATTGGTGGTATGGGGGGGGGTCTTTTTTTCCTGGCTCTAATATCTGTTGTAATGGAGTGGAGGCCACTGACTGTGATTCCACTCCAAAAATGATTGCAGTTGGTGTACAATTTCTGTCATTTCCTGCCAGCTTTTTTTCCTTCCTGGCACTAAAAACCTCTCTCCGGAGTGGCTGTGGCTACCCTGATTTTGCCATGGTCTGGATGTTCTGTGTCGCCTCGTACCCTTTAGGTGATATGCCTGGCAATATAAGTTATAGCACTGTCTTTCCTGAATTGATGTGTGGCACATTTTCATAGGTTTAGTAATCTCTCCTATTAATAATTATATTTATTTGTGCATTTCAAGAGAGGTACCTTGATACAAATGATTAGAACACCCATCTTTTTCCTTGGATCAAATATTAATTGCCTCACATATCACCATAGAAACTGTATGGACCGACCCTATAGGTTTGATATCCCACCATGAGGGAAGGAGACTGCTTCATAATCTCCCTGTAGGGACACTGCTTTGCAATCACCTGTACTAAAACAGTATTATCATGAACAAAACATTTTTCTCTACTTAGGGCCAAGTTTATTACTAAACACATATACAGTGGACCCCCGAGTTTCGTAAAAACTTCACTCCTGAAGTCTGCTCAAGTGCCATTACCGAACGAATTTACTCCCTTAAGGAAAAATTTCACGTAGGTTAGTCTATTTCAGACCCCCAAAAATACACTTCCACAAGAACTTACAAAATTTTACTTACATAATTGCACGATTTCCGGGGTATTCGTTAACCGAGGGTCCACTGTACTTTCTACAATGTTGAATTACCCACAGAGAGAGGGAAGCATACAAAGATGTTTTGGACCATTTACAAACTCACACTAACGGGAAGGGGCAGTATATATGGGACAGAACAAGAGAGGGTTTTTGACTGAATACCACCTCTCTTGTGGCTTTGTCTCTGTAGATGCCTTCCTTTCCCATTACATTGTAAAATATTCCAACTTTCAGAACACCGACTTAATCTGATTTTTTTTCTTTCTGCTTGGTTTGGTCTTCTCCCCTCCATCTTCCTTGTTTTTGTTCCTACTCTTAATACCACAAGAAAGAGGGGAGCTAAGAATAGGAACAAAAACACAGGGAAGGATTGGGGGAGGGGGAGTAAAGGACCAAACACCCAAGGCAGAAGACAAAAAAAAATCAGATTAAGTCACGGGTGTTCTGAAATTTGGAATATTTTACAATGTAATGGGAAAGGAAGGCATCTACAGAGACAAAGCCAGGACTAAGATTCATATGAAGGGAGGATTCAACCAGACTATGAAAGTTAGAAGTAGAGTACGTACACAGTTTTAGCAGAAGACCAGTCAATAGGATGACAGGAAAGAGCATTGTTGATGTTGGCAAGCCTAACACTACTTTTATGCTCCTAGAGTCTGTCAAAAAGAGAACAGCAAGTTTCTCCAAGGTAATGAACAGGAAATAGAGTAGACACCAGGAGGAGAGGTGTGAAAATTAAGTTTGATGTCTGAGGAGAGAATTACCGAGACTGGGAAGGCAGAGAAGAAAGTCTGTTTAGCTTGTGAGAAGACAGAGTTTATGAAATGGGAAGTTTAGCCAAGATGAGAAAATGAATTACAAAGTGGAAACTTCTGATTCAAGGAACTGAGGGTCACTAATGTGCAGAGCACGGAAAAAAGAGAGAAATAAGAACACTTTTCTTGACAGAGGAAGAATGATAAGAAAAGTAGTGAATGCATAGGCTTGCGGTACACGGAAAGAGCAAAACCTGTATGTATCCGAGCGGTGGACATCAAGAAAAGGAAGCAAAGAATTAGATTCCCATTCCGCTTTAAACTTAATGGAAGGGGCAAGATTATTAAGGACATCGAGAAATGGTGGAAGAGACTACTAGAATCATGAGAGCAAAATGTCATCTACATAACGGAGCCAGAGGCTACACATTAATAGTAGGAGGTCATGGTATTTTGCCTTTTTATTATTTACTGAATTACATTTCATTTAGGGGAATGAAATTCACTTCAAAGAAAGGGAGGATAGGACAAATCCCTTAGATCAAGAGCCCCTCGTGACCTCCATAGGGTCCCAGAAAGCAAAATATGCTATGGTAATTAGGCAGACAGAAAAATATAAAAATTATAGCAGCCACAAAAAATATAATGGAAGTTAAACATTTCACTTTACTAAAGAAACCAAGGACTGGAGGTGATACAGCTTGTGGAAAGTGGAGGACAGGAGCTATACCTTACATCAAGCAACCTCCTGGATGTTTTGTTCTTGACCACACACCACCTTCTTCTTTATGCAGTTATCACATCCCTGGACCTTGATACATATCAATCCAGTCCTGCAATAAACATATACATTTATTAACCAAATTCTAATAATCAATGACTATGATATTTCTCTATACAATAATATGAATTTTTGTGTAAACTATACTGGTAAAAAAACAGTCCAAGACTAATAAGCGACTGTGGCTACAATTAGGCACTAACAAACTTTTACTGCTACTTATGTAAACAATGGGACATGTACATTTCAATCCCACCTTTTCTCAGTTCACCAAATTAGAGATAAATACTACTTTGTCTTACATATAGGGACTCTAAACTAATGTGTGTTTCCACCAAGTTCAATACATAACTTGACCAAAAATGCTTTTTCACTCTTATATGATACATTCAGGTGTATATCTGCAGTGTAATCTATGATCAAGTACTCTTTATTTTTCAATGATACCATATTTCCTTATAAAAACATGACCATTTAAACAAACCCATCGTAAGTCAAAAATATTGTATGCCGAATATGATATGCTAAAAAATAAACTATTCACTGAATAAGTAAATATACAAATAATTACTGTAACTAACTAAATACAGTGGTACCTCGAGTTACGATGGTCCCCAAAATCGCCCTTTTATGTAAGTTTATTTTTTTAAATGCTTTTGTAAGTATATTTTTGGGGGTGTAAAAGGACTAGTCTATTTTACATTATTCCTTATGGGGATAAATTCGTTTGGTAATGGCACTTGAACAGCATTCTCGAACGAAAAAATATCGTAACTCGAGGTACCACTGTACAGTGGACTGTTGGTTTTAATCGATAATTCTTTCCAGAATGCTGTTCAAGTGCCGTTACCGAACGAATTTGTTCCCATAAGGTTGAATGTAAATTAGATTAGTCATTTCAGACCCCCAAAAATACACTTACATAATTGTTCGAGTTGGTAGCTGTACGAAAACCGAGGGTCCACTGTACCAGTAAATAAATGAATACAAATTACGGACTTGTCACTTTCCAGCTGGGTAATTAACTCAAGCTTCATCTGTAAAGTACAGTGGACCCCCAAGTAACGTAAAAACTTCATTCCAGAAGCCTGCTCAAGTGCCATTACTGAACGAATTTACTCCCTTAAGAAATAATGTCACGTAGGTTAGTCTATTTCAGACCCCCAAAAATACACTTCCACAAGCACTTACATAATTGTACGATTTCCGGGGTGTTCGTTACTCGGGGGTCCACTGTAATTACTTTTGCACCATCATAAAGATGAAATATCATAAGTCAAGGAGAACCTGTACATATTGTATTACACCTACATAATGTGCCTAAATATTTCCATTACATCCTAGGAGGCTTAGTCTGAGACCAGGCTGTGAGGAAGATAATTTCCATAATCAATAACAGATAACCTTGAAGCCATCCAAGCCTCAGTAGGGTCAATGATCAAACTTTTACGCAGCTGTTTGGAATAAATAAATATTATGAAAACGCAAATACAGCTGCAATACGAAAGTGTAAGAATTCTTCTAGTGAACCAAATCATAATATTGAAACTTATGGCCCAGTAGTGAAGTGAGTCATACTGTATGCATTAAATATACACCAATGGCATTTCTTCAACATAATAGTGTAAAAAAGTGGAATGAGCTGAGCAATGACACAGTGGAAACAAATCCACAAATAGATATAACAGGACTCACTTACGTCAGTCTGTCAGAAGAGACAGGACCAAGAGCTGCACCTCACCCTGCTCTTCCCCCAAACTCAAATGAGTACGTAATTAAAAAATAAGCAATGAGATGCAAATGCACTTACAATACATGTGGTCTGCATGCCGTGATCTTTTTCTATCTCTGGGAGTAGAATGAGAGGATGGCCCCTGAGTAGCTGTCTTCACCAGTAAATCTAACAAAGCTTCGCCATCATCTCTGCCACTCTCTCCTCACCACGACTTTGTGCTTTGCCTGCAAAATATATGCACTTTAAAAGAGGAGATTGGGATACTGGCAGTTTGGAAGGACATCTAAACTGTCATATCTGAGCATCTCTGCAAAGACAGTGATTATGTATGAATGATAATGAAAGTTTTTTTCTTTCTTTTTGGGAAACGGCCAAAGTGTTAAAAAAGATTCAAATTATTTATTTCAGCATGATATAATGTTTATACAGAGATGTCTAGTTTTAAGTAGTCTGTAAGCATTAGGATTAGTGTACTTAAAGTGCTCATGCATGCTAGTGGCTTTCCTTGTGTTTAACAATACTACAGTAGGGCCCAACTTATATGGCAGGTTAGGTTCCAGGCTACCGTCGGAAAGCAGAACGTCATTTTTTCCACTTATAAATGCCAGATAACAAATTTACATTAACATATATTAAGTTAGCAATAGAACTAGACAATAAAAAATAAAATACACACACAGTACACTCATTATTTACCTCAAAATATTTGTAGTCTTAATGTAGGGCAAAAGGTGAGTAGTATTTACTGTAAGAGGTCAGGTGTGGTAGCCCTCCTGGCCACCCCACCCACACATAATATACTACGACGCTTAAAGCGCCCTAGAGTGATAAAATGCATATGCATACAGTGGACCCCAGAGTATCGACCATAATCCATTCCAGGAGCTAGGCCTTAACTCAAACTGGCTGAAAGTCGAACCATTATTTCCCAAAAGAAATAATGTAAATACAATTAATCCATTCCAGACACCCCAAAAAATTAAGTTTTTAAAGAATAACTATTGTTTTACATACAGAAAACAATTATACATATTATAGTTATTAGAAAATAAATACAAACATTTAAATAAACACATAAAATAACATTTTTACTTACCTTTATTGAAGATTATTGATGGCATCTGGAAGATAGGGAGGAGGAGTGAGGGAGGACTTAGTGTTTGGAAGGGGAATCCCCCTCCATAAGGACTTAAGGTATCAAACCCCTATCTGCGGTTACTTCCCTTCTTGGTCTTTTAATGCCACTAGGACCAGCTTGAGAGTCACTGGACCCGTCTCACAAAATAACTGTACACAGTCCTCTGTTTCTGGCGCCTCTTTAACATGTTCCTGAAGTGCAATATGGCTCTGTCACTGAACTTGTTGCAGATATGGCTTATTTCAGCTTGCTCAGGGTGGTATTTTTCAACAAATTCCTGCACCTTATTCCACATTGAACAAATTTCCTTAATCTCAGTTCGATGGTGTTCCTCACTTTCTTTACCACAGGGGTGCTACTAGGAAGCCTCTTTGGACCCATGGTGACTTATAATTCACAGTGACAATCAATAAACACAATAAAATTATTGTGAAATGTTTGAATGAGCGTGCTGGGTAATGTTCACTCAAGGATAAACAAAGCTAGACTGGCTCACAACGCCTGTGTGGGCAGGCAGACAGGTCTGGTATGTGGGCCGATTGTCAGGGAGAAATTGGGTTTAAAAAAGCGATCGAAACTCGAGCCGGCCGATAGTCGGGGGTCCACTGTACAGTACTCATTACTTGCCTTAAAGTATTTGTAGTCTTAATGTATGGTGAGAGGTGAGTAAACGAGATAAAAACAAATAAACGAGAGAGGAATGTAAGAGGACGAGCCGCAGACTACTATGTAAACAAATGTGTCTGGTTATGGTTGATACACGTTCATACAAACACCTTACATTGTGTACAAGTTGTCTCCACAGTGGTACAGTAGAATAAATAAAGACCAACACTTCCATTCTCATGTAACATCATTTTTAGAAGGAATGATGCTCTGACAAGTTATTATCATCATAATTAAAAAGAAGCGCTAAACCCACAAGAGTCGTGAATAGCTATAGATAGAGTGAAGGCATACGAAAGAATATTTTCTACAGTTAAGTAACTGGTGTTTGACTAGAGAAAACTTAATTATTCTGACACTCCTACATATCTCATATTTATGTCAATTTTATACTGGGTGTATGTATCATGTGTATATGTTACATAGTGTGTTTTAATATATAATTTTGAAAAAATATCATAGATGGATTAATGGAAATGTATATACTAACGTAATATACGACATTTAATGCGCCAAGAGATCATTATATGGCGTCAAGAGTAGAGACTCTTAGTGATTTTAACCCTTTCGGGTCGGTGCCGTAGTAGTACGTTTTACGAGCAGGGGTTGGCCGTACTAGTACGTGTAAATTCTAGAGGCCTGAAATTAAGTGGGAAATGGCTGGTAGCCCTACATATGAAAGAATGGGTCTATGTGGTCAGTGTGTGCAGTATAAAAAAATCCTGCACCACACACTGCATAATGAGAGAAAAACTCTGACCGTTTTTTTGTTTAAAACAGCGACTTTGCAGTCTATTTTCGTATGGTATTTATTGAAGTATTCTCGTTTTCTTGGTCTCATTTGATAGAATGAAAGATATATTACAGAAATAGAGATGATTTTGATTGGTTTGACAATGACACCATGAAATTGAGCTCAAAGTAGCCAAAATGTTCGATTTTGGATGTTCAAGAGTAAACAAATCACTCATGCGTCCAATACACATCAACTGGCGAGTCTAATATTCATGCACAAGTGCTCTGATATTATTTATACCATTTTTACAATGATGCAGTTGTATACATAACAGTAAATTTCTATTTTTTGTGAGAATAAAAATTAAAATGAAAAGCAAAAGTAATGTAAGAGGGGCCTGGTGACGTGACTTGAAAGAGAAGATGTTATTTTAGTGCCAGGCATGTCGCCTTGTTTTTCTGGACCGTATTTTGAAATTGGCATGTTTAAATTTGTGTGAAATTGGAAATTGCCATTTCTGCCCACTATTTTGGGTAGTTGAAATTGGTAAAGGGGTTTCTTATACCAATTGATAGAAGAAATGGAGTTCTAGTGAAATAGCTATAATTTTAGTAGATTGAAACAGTGGCGAAATCGCCGATGCGTTCGCGGGTAATTCAGTTAGTTTTTCGAACAAATTTAAATTTTGGTGGTTATGATCGGAAAAAGATTCTCATATTTCATAAGCAAAAATCATTTTTTTTTCCAAAATTTTCGACCCCAGAAACAGGTTTCCGAAGGCCTTCGCCCCCAAAGGGTTAATGTGTACCTGCAAGCCACACAGTGTGTAAAGATATTTAGGTACAGGTAGACGTAAGTATAATTATCAGAGTACATATAAGATATGCAATAGCTTTAAAAAATTATAAATTTTGGAAAATTTCCAGACAACAGTAGACTCTCATTTGCACGATTTATGTTGCGCGTTTTGGGAACGATTGAAAATTCGGAATTTTTATCTAACACGATGTAAACCATATTCGCAATTGCTGGGGAAAAAAATTTTGGGCCTGCGTCCCCGGGGGGGTTAAACCATTAGTCAGTGGGGTCCTACTAAGGGTGGCTAAGCCAAACAAGTGTTTAATTGGAGACAAGTTTTTTCTGGGGAAAAAAATGAAATATCAGTCAGAAGAAAAGTGCACCAGGCTTCAAGACAAAAAGGATCGCCACCTTGCTCCTTTTGGGTAATGCATCAGGTGTTTTAAAATTAAGCCCAGGTTTTTAGCCTAAGCCCTCATGCTTTGAGGAAAAGGGAATTTTTTTTTCCTTCCCACAAACTGGTTTTTTGGTATGAGATAGTTACATTGATTATATAAAAGCAGCATATGTGAGAGAACCTGGGGAAAACCCCAAAAAGGTTATCCTAAAACCTGGGGTAACAGTGTTTCCTAAAAACCTAGGAAAACCCAAAAAATTTGGGTTTTCCATTCATATGCTGCTATGTATGATAATTTTGTAACTGTATCTGGTATACCGAATAAACTTACCTTTAGGAAGAAAAACAAATAACCATTCCCTCAAGGGGCCCGGGGCTAATTTGTGGAACGCGGAGAACCCCCTTCCCTGCATCCCCCAAAAAAACCCCCCATCCCGCATTGATTCCATACGCGTCAAGCCAGCTTTTTTAAGAATAAAGAGTGAATTGTGTTTGATCTTTAAATTACTATATCTTGTATCTCCAAGCAATCATGTACCCAGTAGGCATCCCCGGTTGCTCAAAGTGGCAAGACAAGGTATAAGCATTTATTAAGTCTTAAATTAACGAAGAAAAGATATTAGACAAACATAACCTGTGGCTGTAATGAAGTTTACTTTAAATAAAAGATGTAAACATAAGTTTGTGTGACTAACTTACTGACTGACTGGACTGACTTACTGAATGACTTATATATTACTGAATGCTTGACTGACTGAATGACTTTGATTTTTAAAAAATTTTTAATTTTTTGAATGACTTTGACGCCTTTCGAATGACTTTGCGAGGGAAACCTTTTTTAAAACTGGATTTTGGGCTTACTGGGCACAATACGGCTACGCCCCAAAGCTTGACTGCTGACTTACTGAATCGCTGACTGACTTCGAAGCTTGACCGACTTACTGAATGCTTGACTGACGACTTACTGAATACTTGACTGCGCTTACTGATGACTTACTAAAGACACTAGGGAAATATTGTGACGCCGTGCTTTGAAAAAAGGAGGCCTTTGGGCTCCGGCAATGAATGACTTGTGACTTACTGAATGACTTGACTACTGACTTATAATGATACTAAATGCCCAAATTCTGAATGACAACCCCTGAAAAAATTTTTAAATTAGAGCCTATCAACCATCGACCAGTTCCAGAATCTCTACTATCCACCCACCCCGTGGGGGCCCAGCTAACTCTCCCTCTCTTCACAATCATCCAAAACATCACACCCCAATTTAAGGAAATACTATTATTTCTGTTACATTTGTAGTCTTAAGCGTAAAAAAACATAATACATCCGATAATGAATACAATTACATATTCTCTTTTATATTTTAAATCTGTTGGTCTAAAAAAAAAATTTTTGGCTTTTGGGGCCCCCGGAAGTAACCCATTTTTTCCCTGTTCTTTTAATTATCTAACACATTTTTTCTAAACGACGTTTTTGGGGGAAGTAACTACCGTGCAAAAGAGGGCCTACTGAATACTAAAAAGATGTGCTCACGGGGAAGTAAACAAACCGGGTGGGACAGCTGTATTAGAAAACAGCTCATATAGAAAATTTTGGTCATAATTTGAAACCAACGGGGCCCCGTATTTTTTTTTCATGTAAACTCCCCAAACCCTACTATCCCAAAAAATAAAAAAAATTTAATTTTTTTTATGCAAAGCATTTCGGGGGAAAACCCCGATAAAGACATGGGGAAAAAAGGAATGACAATAGAACAGACTTCATATAGGGGTTAAAAAAAACCTACTTAATAGTCTAATTCTTAAGCTGTCTTTAACTCCTTAACTGTAAACATAGATCTACGTTGTACTGCTAGCCTTAAAAAGATCAATGTTTATTTTCCTGCCCAAATTTAACACGATTGGCCTGAGATGCCTGGTCTGTATAGAATGGGTCTTAATACTGGTGGAGCAATTAAAAAAAGGGACCACTTAGTACCTTGTGGGGCACCAATTCAACTGAGCGCCAGCTAAAGCAAATAGCGTGGCAAACACCGGGGGTTTACTGATGTCATGTGTATTAAATTCCCTTTTTTAAAAGGAAAGTGAGTTGATCCAAAGTTTAGTGGCTTTGAGATGAATATGGTCACAGAAACAAAAAAAATCTCGATAAAACCCCATCGAACATTTGTGAAAAAAACCTTTCATTGTTGATATCACTGGTATTATTGCCAGAATGTCCTATAACCTATGCCCCAAGTAAAGAGAAATGGAACACGTGAATACATATTCGTCAGGCTGACTGACTTTGGCTGTCTCTCCATCTGTCTATATCTGTCTCTGTATTTTTCTCACGGTAAAATAAGTACAGATATCATACATAGTTAAATTACCTAGGATAACTCAAAAAAATAGTGCTATACACTGTGCTTGTAGATATAAGGCTT
This sequence comes from Cherax destructor, assembly GCA_009830355.1. Taxonomy (NCBI): domain Eukaryota; kingdom Metazoa; phylum Arthropoda; class Malacostraca; order Decapoda; family Parastacidae; genus Cherax; species Cherax destructor. Next base: position 753 of record WNWK01016222.1, on the reverse strand, counting down.
TAAAACATGATAAAGTATCCATGTTCACTTAATCAGGAATGAGCGTGACTGCACGTGTGTAATAACTGTTGGTTCATGAGCCGCTCTCTGAGACGAAAAGCAGACAGACAATAAGGCTAGCTAGATAAAACATGTTTCTGTGTAACAGTGAAACAAACAAAGCCAGGGCCCCGGGGAATGCACAATCAAGTGTCAAAACCTGCACAGCAGTTTAGTGACACTCGCTTAACACCATGCTTCAAGGAGTTTTATATACTCCAGCATGTCTAAAACTTCTGAGACCTATAAAACTTTTATAAAATTTTAACAATTAAAAAACCAAGGCAGGTGTAAATGTTTTCCTGTCAGTGTGTTTGTGACATTTGAGTACAATTTATACCAAATTAGTGTCAGAACAAAATTGGTTTGAAATCACAAGAACTACTAGAAATTGTAATTGTGAACATAAAAAAATTTTAAAAAAATAAAACCAAGAAAAAAAATATATGGCAACACTCCGCAAGTGGGGGGACTCCTGTCCGTCAGGTGGCATCCAGTGCCAAATTGTGGTCTTATATCTCAGTAAATACTGGTCCCCAATTTTTTTGGTCCTATTACACACAGAAAATTGCCCTCTTTAATTTAAATTTTTTTTTTTTTTTTTTAAAAAATTCGGAGCGCTGGGCAAGAGAACGTGATCTATGTTTGGACAGTTAACGGTTAATACTAAATATTAGATATTTATTATTGATTAATAAATCATCATTTAAAACA
>WNWK01016221.1:0-45543 GCA_009830355.1 Cherax destructor | reverse complement strand
AGGCAGCTACTGTGAAAAGCTCTGTTCCACAAGGCACAGTACTTGCTCCCATCCTATTCCTCATCCCATATCAGATATTGACAGGGATATAAGCCACAGTGCTGTGTCTTCCTTTGCAGATGACACCGAATCTGTATGACAGTGTCCACCGTTAAAGACACGGCTAGACTCCAAGCAGACATAAACCAAATCTTAAATGGGCTGCAGAAAACAATATGAAGTTCAATGATGAAAATTTCAATTACTCAGATACGGAAACGTGAAGACATTAAAATCTCATCGGAGTACAAAACTAATTCCAACCACACAATAGAGCGAAAAACTAATGTCAAGACCTGGGAGTGATCATGTCAGAGGATCTCACCTTCAAGGACCATAACAAAGTAGCAATTGCATCTGCTCAAAAAATGACAGGATGGATAATGAGAACCTTCAAAACCAGGGATGCCAAGCCCATGTTGACACTTTACAGATCGCTTGTTCTATCTAGGCTGGAATATTGCTGCACACTAACGGCACCTTTCAAGGCGGGTGAAATTGCTGACCTTGAAAATGTGCAGAGAACCTTCACCGCACGCATAAGTGCGATAAACCACCTCAACTACTGGGAACGCTTGAAGTTCCTAAACCTGTACTCTCTAGAACGCAGGCGGGAGAGATACATTATTATATACACATGGAAAATTCTCGAGGGCTTAGTACCAAACTTGCACACAAAAATCACTCCCTACGAAAGCAAAAGACTCGGCAGGCGATGTAACATCCCCCCAATGAAGAGCAGGGGTGCCACTAGCACGTTGAGGGACAACACAATAAGTGTCAGGGGCCCAAGATTGTTCAACTGCCTCCCAGCATACATCAGGGGGATTACCAACAAACCCCTGGCTGTCTTCAAGCAGGCACTGGACGGGCACCTAAAGTCGGTACCTGACCAGCCGGGCTGTGGTTGATCAGGCTCTGGTCCAACAGGAGGCCTGGTCACGGACCGGGCCGCGGGGGCGTTGACCCCTGGAATTCTCTCCAGGTAGACTCCAGGTAGATATGTTGTACTATAAACACCCTAAATACAGGAGTTAAAGGCGTGGCATCATGGGAGCAGTTGCATACGCTAAAGATATACACCAAGATGTATATCTTTCAGTGTATGTACACTGATTGAAGAATTAGATATTTCTGCAACATTGGGAATCTTCATTGTAGAAACGTTTTGCCTACAAGTGGCTTCCTCAGTCCGGTACAGAGATTAATAGTGGAAGATGAGGAGTTTGAGATAATTATTCGATCAGCCTGGAGTCGATGTTTTCAGTCCACCAATTTTGAGAAAAATACAGTATATGCGTGGAGAAGTGGCTTATATGCTGCAGGCAGGTAAGTTGAAGCAGTAGGAGGTGGAGTCACCAGTGGAAAATTCCACTAGGTCATGCCAACAGGTTAGGCAAGCGTTGAAGAATATCCCTGTATCTAGATCCCACGATGTTGCTGTGTCTGACAGATATGATGTAAGTGGTTTAGAAAACCGACAAGTTCAAGAATTAAACACTCTTGCAACATCTGGAAATCTCTATTGTGGAAAAGTTTCAACAACAGAGATTCCCAAATATTACAAAAGTGAGTAATTCTTCAACCTGTCGATTTTCTTAACCGTTTACATCACACTTTTATCCCTATGTTAAGGATTAAAGTATCCTTGACTGTTACATGACCCTCCAGTAGTCGATAGGCGCTAATTAACTATTGCTTCACATTACCACGTCACTCTGTCGTACATACACAGAGGTGAATATCTCACCTATATACACAGGGGTGTTTCTGTTGATGTATATATTACGTGATAAGGAAACTGATTCCCTGTTATGAAAATTACTATGGTAATAAAAAAGCGAATATAGTCGAAAACTGGAAAAATAAATAAAAAATAAATTAAAACTAAGAGAAAGGTGAAGATGGTGTGGGCAAGGGCCTTTCACCTTTGTATTCCCGGTGATGATTATGTAAGGCGCTTCTCGATGGTAGTTAAAAAAAGGCTTGTAGCTCAGTTAACATAACAGCACAGTCCAGTGATTAATTCTGTGTTCCCAGGAATGGATGAGTGGAATAGGCTGCTGTCTTCCTTCCACTGTCAAGTCTGTCTCCATAGCGAGTCGGCTCGTCTCTAGTATGCTCCAGATCACAGCGTCTTCTGCGGTAGAGGTTACCAGACCATCAATAAAAATATGGAAGTCGCTGAAAACGAAATGAGAAAAATTGGTGAAATTACTAACTTATCAAAAAATATTACGGGTAACTATAAACAATAAAATAAAGCACCGAAGATTATTGAATCTATAAACCATAAACTGAATAAAAAATAACTAAAATAAAGAATAAAAAGGCACAATAGAGTGATTGGAATAACACACAAATAACCAGTACACAGGAGAAACTTATGACGACGTTTCGGTCCGACTTGGACCACTAACTAGTCACACACAAGCGAGAAGGGAAGGGAGCCAGCATATATACGAGAGGTGGGAGGGGACGGATGAACGAGAGGAAGAGGTATGAAGATAAGAGTAATGGAAGAGGTAGTGGTGGTGGTGGCAGTAGTAGTATTATAATAGTGGAAGAGATGGTAGTGACACAAGAGTCAGTGGAGTGTAAGAGTAGTAGTTGTATAATAGTAGTAGAGGTAATCTAAGGACGTGAACCCACACATGAGAGTGGGTTCTAAGACACGGGAAAAATTCATAGGACAGATCTCACCTAGGCAGAGGAAAGAAAAGGCAAAGAAAATATAGGAAAGGAGACGAGGTTAAGGAGAGGGGGAGATAAAGATCGGGTCAAGTCACTACTGTTCTGAAGTTTGAAGCATTTGACAATGCAATGAGAAAGGAAAGCATCTATAGAGATAAAGCCAGGATTAAAATTCATATTAGGAAAGTTATATGTAAAGAATGCTTCGACAAGATGCGGTGTGTGAAGGTTAAAAGAATATAGACAGTTTTGGCAGACGACCAGTTAATAGGATGACTGTGATCTCTAACATGACAGTAAAGAGCATTGTTAGTGTCGGCAAGTCTAAAACTTTTTTGTGCTCTTTATGTCAGAAAGAGTCAGTTTCTCCAAAGTATTGGAGGGGACAAGAGGAGCAAGAAATGGAGTGGACTCCAGAAGCGTCAGTAGGAGGCGGAGATATATGAACTAGATTACTTCGAAGGGTGAAAGTCTGGCGAAAAATAAGTTTGATGTCTAAGAAACAGAGAGAGATGTGAAAGTTTTGAGAGAGTGGAAATATAGGAAAGGCAGAGAACAGGAGATTTTACAGGAATATAGAGTTTGGCTGAGAAGAGAGTCCGTTTAGCATGTGAGATGACAGAGTTTATGAAATCGGAAGGGTAGCCAAGGGGAGAGAACGAATTGCGAAGAGTGGAAATTTCCGAGTCAAGGAACTGAGGGGAGTTGAGCATGAAGAGCCCAACCCTCACTCTCGCCAATGAACAGATAATGGAAATATTAACAGGAAGCAACACCTTAATGAATATCAGAAAGTCCAGGAGACACTTGCTATTACACATATGCCCAACAGACGGCGTTAAGATCATTCCAGGCCTGCCAGTCTGGGTCATAGTTCCAGAGAACTGGTGAACTCTGGAAATAAAATCTGAAGAAAGTAATTCTAGGTTATTCCCTCACATAACTCTCTATGAAAACAGTCCAGGAAAAAAATGTAAAATGTCTGAGTGGAAAAGAAAATGAAATGTTCAGCTAATCAGAAAAGTGAGTGGCGGGGATGGAAGGGAAAGTGAAATATTCAAATGGCTTACCTGGAGAATACCTGGAGAGGGTTTCGGGGGTCAACGCCCCCGCGGCTCGGGCTGAGAACAGTCCTTGTGGTGGATCAGGGTCTGATCAATTAGGCTGTTACTGCTGGCCGCACGCAAACTGACGTATGAAAGGAGCTTTTTACTAGCGAAATAATTTTGAAAAAGAAGGAGCGTTCTGTTGAGAAACAAAGGTTGCCACATAACCAAAAAAATAGCTAGGTGAAATGAGAAAAAAATATTTAATTAACTTAAACAAAAAACATTACTGGTAACCATAAACAGAGTAAAATTAAACAACCCAGTAGTGAATATTTATTATTACCATAAACTAATTATAAAATGAAACCCTCTAAACTGTGAAAAAATACATCCTTACCTGGTCTGGAGGGAGTTGTGTGTAAAGTGCTCTACCTCACACCAGCAAAACACCAGGCAAAGTTAATGCCTCCAGGAAGCGACACCTAAATCCATATTAGAGAGTGCAAGTGACACATGCAACAATAAATATGCACAAGAGATGGCGTTACTTATGATCACTCTGGGCCAGCCAATCGGGCTCACAGCTTCTAGGAATATTGCAAATTCTGTGATGAAACTTTTGAAAAAAAAATTGTACGTTTTCCGTCCCCTCACACTACGAGAGGTGTTTATCAATCAGTATATATAGGCCGAGTCGTCTGTTTCTCAGTGTACAAGTGACGGCTAAAATCCCTTGACCCCTACACTGTTTCAAACAAAAAATTAATTTCGAATAACAAAAAAAAGTATTAGAAAGTTATATAACCATGTCATTAATAGTTTGACATCTCCCCTTGATACTGATGCTTCCTGTATGCCCCTGGGGACATCTCCCCTTGATACTGATGCTTCCTGTATGCCCCTGGGGACATCTCCCCTTGATACTGATGCTTCCTGTATGCCCCTGGGGACATCTCCCCTTGATACTGATGCTTCCTGTATGCCCCTGGGGACATCTTCCCTTGATACTGATGCTTCCTGTATGTTCCTGGGCATGAAGTCAGCTAAAGATAAATAATAAACAATGTCCATAGTTACTCACATCAATTTCTCTTTCAGCTTTGGCACCTGAGTCTCACTTCTTCAGGTCGTTCTTCTTTGGCCACGCATTTCCTATCGTATTTAAGTATGTGCTGTTACCAGGCCAGTGAAGTACAATATTTTTTTTTATCAATGAGCAACTTTTAAGTTATTTGTATATATGACAGGATGCATTATCTTGAACAAAATCGCTGCCATGAACGTTAAATTACAATTTCACATTGCCCTCTAGTATCTCAATATACTTCATCACATTCATTTTTTGAAGGATTTACAGATCTTTACTCCCTTTTACAACACTGCAAGCACCTCATACCATGACAAAGTCAGAGTGTTTAACACTTTTCTCATTCTACTTTTGGTTACACCTGTTGCTACCAAAGGTGTGATGAACTCACCCTGGCGTACCTTTGGTGCACCTGAAGTTGGATTCATCACTTAACATCACCTTCTTCCACTGATCTGGACCAAAATGTTTGTACTTATCACAAACGTTCATCTTCTTGTTGGTCATAGACTTTGATAACAATGTTTTTTACAGCTACGCCGCGAGGGGACGTGGAGGTGTCTGCAGTCAGTGACGTGTGGTCTTCACAGATAAGTCTTTGAACAGATTTGGGTGGGTGTTCTTGAGAAGACTATATTGCAGGGTTCTGGGTCATAAACCCATCTGTCTCTACTGAGGTCTCCTCAGGTCAACTAGGCTCGGTTTAGGAGAAACCACAGTGGCGGGGAGGTCACGTGACCACCAGAGGACATGTTATCTCTTTCATCTAAATTTTATCTTCCTTCAGCGCCAACCTTCTCCTTCAGCGCCAACCTTCTCCTTCAGCGCCAACCTTCTCCTTCTGAGAAAAATAGCTACTAGGAATTTTCACACTATAATAATAAATAAGCTAAAATAACAATAATGAAAACTGACCTCTCATTGCTTCTTTTGCATGTGTACTAAGGATGCTACAGGGTCGTGCCACACACTCCAGGCATGTACACAACTACCAGATGAACAAAATGTAAACAAACCCGAGCGGATGTTTTGCTATAAACAATATATCTTGCCCTTTTCTATCCTTGACAAATCAGGAGGCAGGAGGACAAAGTTTTTTTTGCCTACACTATAAAAAACATTACAAATTCACTGATCTTTTTTTTAGGTTTACTGTTCTCTTGATTGCAGTTTGTTTGTGAAGTTTGAGATATGACGCTTTTTTAAGTGAACTCATTTAGGGTCATAGTGATTCCCATGGAACAACACAAGTCTAGTAATGAATGCATGGAACGTTTGGGGAATATTTTTCATTATTGTTATTTTTTTCAGTAAATGACAGGTTGCTACTGAATGTTCAATAGTAAAGGAATTAAGTATAAAATATGTTTATTAAAGAAAATAGCTGAAAATACTTATAAATTTCAAAAACCGATTTGTAAAAAATACAAATTATTGCAAAATTGTACCAAAAAAAAAAAAAATTATTTATGTCAGAGAATAAACTAATTTATTTGTGTTAGAGAATAAACTTATTTATTTATGTTAGAGAATAAACTAATTTATTTATGTTAGTGAATAATTATGCTAGCAGTTGGTAAAACTGAACGAAGGTGTCACTGGTGAGCGAGAGACAGAGTGTTGGTGAACGCGCCTGACGCATACATTTACAACTATGGATATTCTCAGGTTTTGAACTTAATTTAGATTTCTGCTTCGAATCTTGGAAGTTTATACAATGAAAAAAAGCAATACTGTATCTCGGGCTGTCTGATGAGAAAATAAAGTTTTGGTCTATTTTTATATTTCGAGAAATACATTAAATAAACGTCATTCACTGAGTGAATGTTGTTGCAGATGTTGAAATCTGCAAGTCTAATGGGCTTTCGGAATGACTTCAAATCTTTCCACCAACTGGAAGTATAATTGTTCCGTAACATAAAATCCCTAATTATAATGCATTAGTTTATGTACTTAATTCCAAGCAATTAGAAATTATTTGCATTTAAAAAAAATAATGGAAAAAAATCCCCAAACTTTCCACGAAGCCATAATGGGACCTATGTGATTTCGGCACATTTTATACAAAGCTCTATTGTTTTCTGATTTTCACATATATCAGCAGTAAGCACACCTATTCGGCTATGCTATGTAAAATTTTCATGAATTTATATGGTGCATCCAACAAAATAAGTAGACTTTTGGATGTCAGTCACAACCGCCCGCCTCCGGCTGGGTTATAAGTATCTTTGGCAGGTTAAATCACCACCACCAGATGTAGACCAAGCGAAATGTAAACTTTGCCAGATGGATTATTGTCACACCCTGCGTCATTATGTACTGGAGTGCGATAAAATTAATTTATTCAGAGACAACTCACTCAGAAATGTTCAAGATATGCCAACGTATTTAATCCCCAGTGGTATATTACAGACCATTCTGGAAAAATACCCCGACTTTGCTCCCTGTAAATAAAGCATTACCACGTGTGTGTGTGGGTGTGAGTATGTGTGTGTATGTGTGGGCTTGTGCGTGTGTTTTCGTGTGTATTTGTGCACTCATATATGTGTGAGTGCGTGTGCTCGTGTGTGTATGTACTCTCGTGTGTGTGTACTCACCTATTTGTGTGTGTGTGTGACCCAACAATTAATATTTGCACCGATAACTCATTACAGTTGTGACCCGGTGTGGACATGTGAATTGCTCATTACTATATAATTTGTTCATGATTGTAACCATGTATAAACGTAAGTAAGTAAGTAAATTTACTTACATGATTCATAACCTTTGTAACTTGTGAATTCATTACCTTTGTACATGGTTCAGCTATCAAAACTTTGGGGCCCAATCCCTGGACCCATTATGTACCTCTGTAATCTGTAAATTCCTTTGTAACTTGTCATGATTGTGACCAGATCTATCTAGAGTTTATTACCTTTGTAACTAGCTCAGCTATCAAAACTTTGGTGCACAGTCCCTGGACCCATTATGTACCTGGAGTTTACCTGGAGAGGGTTTCGGGGGTCAACGCCCCCGCGACTCGGTCTGATACCAGCTTCATGGTGGATCAGGGTCTGATCAACCAGGCTGTTACTGCTGGCCGCACGCAAACTGACGTACGAACCACAGCCAGGTTGCTCAGGTACTGACTTTAGGTGATTGTCCAGTCAGGGGTCTATTGGTAATCCCCCTTATGTATGCTGGGAGGCAGTTGAACAGTCTTGGGCCCCGGACACTTACTGTGTGTCTCTCAATGTACTCGTGGCGCCCCTGCTTTTCATCGGGGAAATGTTGCATCTCCTGCCGAGTCTTTTGCTTTCATAGGGAGTGATTTTCGTGTGCAGGTTTGGTACCAATCCCTCCAGGACCTTCCAAGTGTATATTATCATATATCTCTCTCTCCTGCGTTCCAGGGAGTACATATCAAGACCTTCAACCGTTCCCAATAATTTAGGTACCTTATGTGTGCCGTGAAAGTTATTTGTACGCTCTCCAGGTTTGCAATGTCTCCAGACTTGAAGGGGGCCGTTAGTGTACAGCAGAGAACAAGCGATTTGAAGAGAATCATCATGGGCTTGGCGTCCCTAGTTTTGAAGGTTCTCATTATCCATCCTATCATTTTCCTAGCAGATGAGGTAGATACATTGTTGTGGTCTTTGAAGGCGAGATCCTTTGACATTATCACTCCCAGGTCCTTCACATTTCTTTTTTGCTCTATTATATGGTTAGAATTTATTGTATACCCTAATACATTTTTAATTTCCTCTATCTTTTGACTACCGCCCACAGGATGGGTATGGGGTGCATAATAAATATATTAAAATAACTCCCATCATCCTTCACAATAACAAGCCTTGACAAGGATCGTAAATAATATATCAATTCTGTGAAAAACGCATTTACAACCCCCTTACATACACATAAACACTTCATTCATTCTCATTAAACTCCATCTTACATTACCACTCTTTCACTACCACTTTCACGCCTATACAAACATGTGGAGTTTGCTGCTTTACAGGTACTGCCCCTCCTCCTTTATAAAAGTCTCATAGAGGGCACCATACCCCTTCATATGGAGTTCCTTGCCTTATTTACATTATGTTTCTGCAAGAACATCTCATTCACTTCATACCTTCACTTCATATATGATGTCCAGCATTTCTTTGCATCTCTGCACAATGAGTTTATATTTTCAGTTATTATATATAGAGAAATTTCTTCCTAACATTTTTACTCATGGCCCATTTTCCTGCCGTGGCATTTTCCTGAGTTCATAAGTATCTTTAGACACCTTAAACTTAACTCTCAGAGTCTTGATTCCTATATCACCAAGTCGTTAGTGCCTCACTATTTCTACCCACAATTTCTTTACCAGGTGGCACTGCCAGGCATCAGCAGGTCATCACCTGAGTTTTGGACAACATGACGATCACGTTTCCCAGTGCTGTGTTTCTTTATAACTCATGAAGGAGAGTGCAAGCAAATGTTGCCCAAGGCTCCCTAATACCCAGCAGCAGGTTTTAGGTTAGACGGCTATCCAAAATTATAATTAAGCGGAAGGAGCCCTTGAACTGCACATTTTTTGGCTTGAATGATGCTGGGTGATATATTTTTGAGTTCTTTTTATACTCACTTCAAAAACATGTACGGTGTTCCAATATTCTTTTTTAGGAGGCTGCTATCTTTCGGTGGCATAATCTACTCCTGCCTCCTGACTGGGTGGGTGATGGGAAATGAGTTCTACACCTCTAATTAATGACAAGGTGAGTATATGGGCATGATTCTCCCACACTTGTCTCTTCATAAGTCGGGTGTGGGTTGTGGGTCTGCTTCGTGGAGGAGTTTCAAGTCAAATGTTAGTGGGAAAGTTCACTAAGAATATAGATTTTTCCTCTCGCTTATAGCAGAGAGATGATCGACCCTACATAACTCTTAGCGTTGTATGATTAAAATGGGTTTGAAACTTTATATTGAAGATAATAGTAATAATAACTGAACTCCTAGCACGTTAATCTGCACTTTCTCACTCAGATCTTGATTTAGTTCAATAACGTAAAACAGGTCTTCCCTCTCGTGGCATCTATTGATGCCACGAGAGGGCATCTGTATTCCTAGAATACAGAGCCCTTCACTGGCATCTATTGATGCCAGTGAGGGGCTCTGTATTCTAAGAATTGGATCTATACTGTGCATTCCTCCCTCGGATCAAACCTGACTTCCTCTCATTCCATCAGTGTTGAATGACCACCTACAGGGCTAATACTTTCTCATGAATCTAATAATAATAATCTGAAGCCTTCTTTAGCATAATGTTTTCCCGTCACCGCAGTGTTCTTCTCTTCGGCTCAGCTCAAGAAACGGAAATTAGAAGTTTTCTATCTAAACTGTGAATAATCTCTTCCAGCTGCAATACTTTGGTTTACATTTCTTTTATGTTTATTTATTTTCTGCATCATTGATTCAATCCTTCTATTTTAGATGTGGTGGATAATAGTGTTGGTGTGTGCTGCAATACTGTAGTCAGTGGTAGCAACCAAGGTGCTCTTCCTGGGACCTGTCTCTTCACGAAGTCACAAGAACTTTTACATGGGCATTGTTAATGCCTTGGCTGATGATAACATCCAGGTTAGTCATAGGTGATTGTTAGTGAGAGAGAGAGAGAGAGAGAGAGAGAGAGAGAGAGTTACATCCCAGTAGCTGCCCCTGTGTTCTACCTGCCTTAAGAGCAAGCACCTTGCAATAACATCCATCAACTCAAGCTGAACACAATCGTGAGGAGCCAGTTTATCCGTATCCTGTCAGCCAACATTAGAGGCTGAGTTCATTACCAGTGCTGGAGAGGTCACGAACAGTTTCGTGAACACTCATCGTACCGACATGATCGCTGTTACTGAGAGAGTTTTGGACGACGGGACTCTGGAAAATTTTGCTAGACTTACTGGCTGGACCTCATCAGTGAAAAGAGACGGGCAAGGAAGTGGAGGAGTGTTGCTGTGTGCTTTTCTAAAAGTGTACATGGCCAGCCCATTGATGTTGCCATTCTTACTCACCTAGAAATCATATTCTTCAAGGTTTGCATAACACAGTTACCTCTGTACGAGCGTGTGCAATATACAGACCTCAGTGACAACATGCAGACCCCATCAACTTCCTGATGGAAAATGTGGACTCCCTTTTGCTTCAACACAAATGTTAACACATTATAATTGTTGGGGACTTCAACCAACATCTTACATAAATAGAGGGACTTTGATGACCTTGCAGTGTTTGACATGAGAAACTTTACTGATTTCCCTACTCACATCTCTGGCTCCTCCCTCGACCCAGTAATGAGTGATCTGTCAGAAGGCATAGTCACTAGTTAACTCCTTGGCTATGTTGCATAATCTGACCACAAGGCTGTCTTTACGACATTGAAGATTACAACAGAACGTGGTGTAAAATCTACACACACAACCTGACTGGGAAATAGGAACCTGGCCAGCCCTTTGCTGTGAGCTCGCCACATTCCATTGGAATGCTCTTCTCCAAAATAATGTTAACAACCAAGTGAATGCCTTCACTGAACACATCTTTAATCTCCAACAAGAACACATCCCTCACCGGCAGTAGGTGACGAAGCCTACAGATGAACCTTGGTTCGGCTTTCGTTGTCAAGAGGCTGCTACTGCTAAGTCCAAGGATTGAAGAAGGTATAAGAGGAATCCCACTGTCTATAACAGGAACCTGCACAGCCAAGCCTGTTGGCAAATAGCATAAGTCCAAAAGTGAGCCATCTCTAGATGGGAGGCTGACACAAAAATAAAGCTGGCGTCAAGTAGAGTGGGCTCCAAAACCTGATGGTCCTTGGTCAAGGACTGACAAGGTTATTCACCTGCTAAAATTATTCCACCCCTAAATCGAGAGGATGGGACCTCTACTAGCAGTGAGGAGAAAGCTGACCTTTTTGCTTGCCGAACACTTCGCTGCCAAGACGCAAGTTTCTGATCCAGCAAGGGAATCTCCTTTGCTATCTTCAAGAACTGTGACAAAATTGTAAGTGGTGACGATAAGGCAAGATGAAGTGTATATTCTTAAATAGCTGGTCCTGGAAGAGGCTGTGGGCCAAGATAAGTTGAGTCCAAGATTGCTGAGTAGATGTGCAGACCAGCTTGAAATACCTCTTACTCACATCTATAAGTACTGCCTAGCACAGTGTAAATGGCCTTCCCTGTGGAAAGAGGCAAATGTAGTCTCTGTTCACAAAAAGAAGAGCAGAGCGGAAATCAGCAACTACAGACCAGTGTCACTCCTGTCAGTCAGTGACAAGATTCTTGAGACAATAATATCACAGCTGACGACAGAGTTTTTCGACTACCTTTCGCTTCTTTGTGACCGTCAAAACGGCTTCAGAAAAGGTCACCCCTACTGCTGATCTGCTGTTAAATATCTCCACTAAGTGGTACCAGTTACTGGATGAAGCCACAGTCTGCTGTGAAGTACCCTGAACATTTCTGGAGCTTTCGACAAAATATGGCACCAGGGACTCTTGGCAAAACCGCAAGCACTGGAAATCGCTGGCTGTACACTATACCTTCTTAGTGATTAATTTCTAGGTAGATCTCTATTGGACACTATTGGAGAGCGCGTGCCACAAGGAAGTGTGCTTGGGCCATTGCTATTGAACGTCTACTTCAGTGACCTTCTTTATCTCATTCCAGAATCCCAAGCATATGCAGACGACTGTACTCAGACATTCACTTATCTAAGAGATTAAATGCCAGCTGCTCTAAGTTACATCAATCACCAGCTTACAGCTATATCAACCTGGGAAAAACAATGGCAGGACACATTTGCTCCTGAGAAAACACAAATATGATGGTCTAGCAGTGGTAAGAATGAATGGGAGAGTGTTTGTACCGAGGGACGAAGTTTATATCCATGGGGTGAAATTTGACTCCAAACGAACTATGAAGAACCACTTTGTAAATCTTGCAGACAAAGCTGCCAGGAAGCTTACAGCACTCCGACGTATCACACTTGCGCTCTACAGTAGAGGTTGTATAAGGCACAAGTGCGCTCACACTCTGAGTATGCTTTGCTTTCTTAGAGTGCTTACACTCCGTCTCATCTACGACTTCTTGACAGAACAGAGAACATAGCAAGACGGCTCATCTCTTTCCCGGACCCATCCTGGAGAGATCTGTCATTTCAGCAGAGTTTTCAAAAGAGGAGGTATGTGGGCGGGCTTACTGTTATGTACAAGGCCAATATTGTCCAAGTACCACACTTGGCTCCACTCCGAGGACAGCGAGAAGTGAGCTTCTACACAACAAGACGGGCAGCGAGCAGCAACTACACTCTGACTGTACCCTTCTCCAGAACATCGCTTCATCCGAGATCATTTATTCTTAGGATGACCCGTGTCTTGAACATGTTAGTACAGCATAATGGCATCAACGAAATAAAGTCAGTTGTTCAAATGAAATCGCTGGCCTACAGATGGCTCCAGCTTCATCCTGTTCCCCATTTTTATGTTTCATAACAATAAAAAGGCTTTCAAATGAGCTGATGTAGGTAACAGTACTTAGCTTGTAAATAAAGTTAGGAACCTTAACCAACCCTTTAATTAAAACCCTGTGTAGAAAAAAAAGAGAGAGAATAGAGAAAGTGTTTGTGTGTGTGTGTCTACTCACCTAATTGTGGTTGCAGGGGTCGAGACTTAGCTCCTGGCCCCGCCTCTTCACTGACCGCTACTAGGTCCTCTCTCTCCCTGCTTCATGAGCTTTATCATACCTCGTCTTAAAGCTATGTATGGTTCCTGCCTCCACTACATCACTTGCTAGACTATTCCACTTCCTGACAACTCTATGACTGAAGAAATTCTTCCTAACATCCCTTTGACTCGTCTGAGTCTTCAACTTCCAATTGTGACCCCTTTTTTCTGTGTTCCCTCTCTGGAACATCCTGTTTCTCTCCACCTTATCTATTCCACGCAGTATTTTGTATATCGTTATCATGTCTCCCCTAACCCTCCTCTCCTCCAGTGTCGTCAGGCCGATTTCCCTTAACCTTTCTTCATAGGACATTCCCCTTAGCTCTGGAACTAACCTTGTTGCAAACCTTTGCACTTTCTCTAATTTCTTGACGTGTTTGACCAGGTGTGGGTTCCAAGCTGGTGTGTGTGTTGTTACTACAGCTGACAAACACTGGTTACTGTAACATCCCTCATATTCTGGAGTCGCAGATTATCAGGGTAACAGAGTATTGGGTCTTCTTATGCAGATAAATAAGACATTGGATGCAACTGGTTGTTGTCATAACAACGTATCACTTCAGCTCGAAATCTTCACTTTTATCCATAATGGACGAATACTAATTAAATATATGTATTTTAGACTAATATGAAAATAACCCTTGAAGAAAACATTGATATCTTATGTCGTACATTATTAAGTAATGACAAGTGTTTTATTAATCGTGCTAAACCTAATTAAGGTACTCCAGTTGATGCTTAACCACAGAGCAAGTCATCAAACGTCAGAAATTTACCTTTTTTTCTGAGGACAAAACACCATCATAAATTTCTTTTTCTTTTACAGGTTACAATGGTGTCGCCATTTAAGCCACCAAAGGTGCGGGAAAACGTTCACGAGGTAGTCCTCCCAGGCGGGGATATTTCTAATTACGCTCCAAATTTGTTTACGGGAAATAAAATTTCTTTTTTTATAACAATGATGAAGATTATGCCTGGGCTTTGTGTTGATGCTCTGGAAAAGGAAGAAGTTCAAAATTTACGGAAGGAAGACTTTGATTTGGTTCTCCTCAGCGTGATCGTGTCTGATTGTTTGTTGTCAGTTGTTCATCAGATGAAGGTGAGTCATGTGCCACGTCTTCTTTAATTGCTACATTTTCTACTTTTTTTTATTAAAAGTATTATGACTAATGATCAGGCATAGGTAAAATTATTTCAGTATGTTGATAATACAAATGAAATATACACAGCAGTAAAGGCCTATTATTATTATTATTATTATTATTATTATTATTATTATTATTATTATTATTATTATTATTATTATTATTATTATTATTATTATTATTATTATTATTATTATTATTATTATTTTAAACATTTTATTGTTATTATATTCATTGGATAATTCTTAACCCACATAAGTCATACACCAGCTGGGAATGGGAAACTATCAGGTTTGTTCCGAGGATGGGGAGGGTTCCTTCATATTCTTTTATCAAGATTTCAGCAGCTTGAAGGCATCTTCCCACCGCCGTCATCGGAGCTACAGAGAATCCTAGATGTGCTGAATATTCGACTACAGTGATACCTTACGTATCCGGAAACACGGGAGTTTCCGGATACGTAAGGGAGAAAAAATGCGTATCCGTACCGTCATATCGCCATCGGCGACGGCGTTTTAGGTTTAAAAAATGAGTCCAACGTCGTCTGGCGGTGGGACCAGACACTCTGGGCTCGAATAACAGCCTCCCGGTTTTCACGGACCACAAGACCATAACTTTTCAAATGGGCTGTGGACAGTGGATGCTCCAAATACTCCAAAAGTGTTTCAACATTCCCCCTTGCTGCTCAAGTTTTTGGTCTTGGCAAACCGGTACACTAAAGTGCGCGCCTAGTTTGATTCAGCCTTCTGCCGTATCCGAACGGCTGTTCGGATGTTTCGGTAATAATTTTAGAATTTTGCCCTTTCCCAGGGCCTGTTCGGATATTGGCGAGGTTCGGACAATGGCAGGCCGGATATGCGAAGTATCACTGTATATACAAATACTCAAATAACAGCGTCTAAAATATTTCCAAGCAGGAATGCGTTTTGCGTATCAATCACAGATTTAAGTTACTTTAGAGACCCAGGCGGTACATTATAAATATCACAGGGACTACAAGGATGTTGTGTGAGTTAGTTCAGGCAGTTACGTAACGTTGCATCATTTTATTTAAATATCTGAAAAGTAATTTATTTATTGTTGTTTCTGTATTTAACTTAAAGCCTACAATTTACAAAAACTAAATTATATCTATGAATCTATAAATCTATAAATCTATGAATCTATAAAGATTATAAAATATATGCCAACTGCCTCCCAGACTATGAGAGTAGAGTGGATGTAGCCAGGAGACCTGAAAGGAGAAGGTCTCATCATTCCTCTAATGAGACACTAACGAGATACCTAATATATCTCGCTGCTTTGTTTAACAATGTTGTGAGGTACAGTACATACAAAGACATGGTCTCTCAATACACGAACTAGTCTACGTGCACAGGCGTTAGTTTACATATTTCTTATTTTTTTTTTATTAAAACATCGGCCGTTTACCACCAGGGCAGGGTGACCAGAAAAAAAGAACACTTTCATCATCACTCACACCATCACTGTCTTTCCAGAGATATGCCTACACTACAGTTAAAAAACTGCAACATATCAACACACCTCATTCAGATTGCAGGCACTGTACTTCCCACCTCCAGGACTCAGTTCCGGCTAACCGGTCTCCATGAACTCCTTCATAAATATTACAATGCTCTCACTGCAATAACACGACAAGTCATAAAAACAATTTGTCTCCACTCTCTCCAATCTAGTACACTCATGCTGGAAGTCCAAGCCCCTCGCACACAAAACCTCCTTTACCTCCTCCATTTAACCTTTCCTTGACCGACCCCTACTCCGCCTTCCTTCCACTACAGATTTATATGCCTTCCAAGTCATTCCAGTTTGTTCCAGCCTCTCTAAATGTCCAATCCATCTCAACAACCCTTCCTCTGCCCTATGGATAATACTTTTAGAAACCTCGCGCCTCCTTCTAATCTCCAAGCTACGGATTCTCAGCATTATATTCACACTGCACAGTGCCCTCAGACGCGACATCTCCACTGCCTCTAGCCTTTTCCTTGTTGCAAAATTCACCACTCATGTTTCACATCCAATATAAGTTTGTACCACTATACGCATACATTCCTCTCTTTGTTTCCATGGATAACTTTCTTTGTCTCCACAGACTCCTCAGTGCTCCCAGCACCTTTTTCCTTTCATCAATTCTTTGATTACCTCGTGTTTCACAGACCCATCTGCTGACAAGTCCACTCCCAAATTTTTGAATGCATTCACTTCCTCTATACTCCCTCCTTCCAATCTGATATTCAATCTTTCATTACCTAAATTTTTTGTTATCTTCATTACTTTGCTCTTTTCTACGTTCACTTTTAATTTCTTTCTTTTAAATACCCTTCCAATCTTGTTCACCAACCTCTACAATTTCTCTTCAGAATCTCCCAAAAGCACAGTGTCATAAGCAAAAACCAACTATGACAATTCCTACTCTGTGTTAAATTCTTTATCTCTTAATCCTACACCTCTTGCCAACACCAGAGCATACACTTCTCTTACAACCCCATCAATAAATATATTGAACAACTGTTGTGACATCACACATCCCTGTCTAAGGCCTACTTTTACTGGGAAATAATTTTCCTCTCTCATACATACTCTAACCTGAGCCTCATTATCCCCTTAAAAATTCTTAACTGCTTTCAGTAACCTATCACCTATTCTATACATTTGAAACATCTGCCACATTGTTCTCCTATCCACCATATAATAGGCAACAAAAACCTCTTTACCCTTATCTATATACCGTTCACCTATATGTTTCACAGTAAACACTTGGTCTACACACCCCCTACTCTTCCAAAAGCCTCCTTGTTCATCTGGGATAGCGCTATCCTTCTTACTCATAATTTTTCAATAATAACTCTACCATACACTTTACCAGGTATACTCAACAGGCTTATTTCCCAATAATTTTGCACTCTCTTTTGTCCCCTTTGCCTTTATAAAAAAGAACTATGCATGCTTTCTGCCAATCCCTAGGTACCTTTCCTTCTTCCGTACATTTATTAAATAAAGGTACAAACCATCCCAGAACTATATCCCCCTTTGCTTTTAGCATTTCTGTTTTTATCCCAATAATCCCAGCTGCTTTACCTACCCCATTCATTCTTCCCACTGCCTCACGAACCTCCCTCACGCTCACAACTGGCTCTTCCTCACTCCAAGATTTTTTTCGTGCCCAATGCACGAAATCACAACATTCCTATCTTCATTATCTTTCCATCTAATAATTCTTCCCTCCTATTTTTAACTCTCAAATCCAATTTTTTCCTAGGACACTTTCGCAACTTATTAATCTAACTCCAAAACTTTTTCTTATTCTCAGCAAAATTTGTTGATAGTATCTCACTCACTCTCATCTGATCTGCTTTTACTTCATTCCTTCACCACTCTCTTAACTTCTTTTTCTTTCCATATCCTCCTCCCGTCTTGCATCACTTCTACTATGTAAATACCTCTCTTATGCTAACTTTTTCTTTTTTGCTACTCTATTTTCCTCATCATTTTACCTATTCAGCACAACATATATATATACACATACAAACATACATCTAGGCTTTCCTTCTTTTGTCTTAATAGTTCTTGTTCTTCTTTATTTCTTCTATTCTCCATGGGGTAGTGGAAAAGAATCTTTCCTCCGTAAGCCATGCGTGTCATATGAGGCGACTAAAATGTTGGTTGCAATTAGGTAGTAACCCCTTCTCCTACAGAAAATACTAAAAAAAAAAAAAAAAAACTTTATAAAACTGGGATGGTTGAATGTGCGTGGATGAGTGCGGATGATAAGAGATGATTGCTAATGTTATGAATGTAAAGAAGTTGGATGTCTTACCTCAAAGCGAAACAAAGCTTAAGGGGGTAGGTGAGTTTCAGTGGAGAGAAATAAATGAGATAAAGTCAGGAGTATCTGAGAGAGTTAGAGCTAAGGAAGAGGTAGCAATAATGTTGAAGGATCAGTTATGGAACAAGAGGGAATATAAATGTATAAACTCAAGGATTATGTGGATTAAAACAAGGGTCGGATGCGAAAAGTGGGTCATAATAAGTGTATATGCACCTGCAGAAGAGAGGAGTGTAGAGGAGAGAGAGAGATTTTGGGAGATGTTAAGCGAGTGTGTAGGAATTTTTTAACCAAGTGAGAGAGTAATTGTGGTAGGGGACCTAAATGCTAAAGTAGGAGAAACATTTAGAGAGGGTGTGGTAGGTAAGTTTGGGGTGCCAGGTGTAAATGATAATGGGAGCCCTTTGATTGAACTTTGTATAGAAAGGGGTTTAGTTATAGGTAATACATATTTTAAGAAAAAGAGGATAAATAAGTATACAAGATATGATGTTGGGCGAAATGACAATAGTTTGTTGGACTACGTATTGGTAGATAAAAGACTGTTGGGTAGACTTCAGGATGTACATGTTTATAGAGGGGCCACATATATCAGATCACTTTTTAGTTGTAGCTACAGTTAGAGTAAAAGGTACGTAGATGGAAAATGGAAGCAGCAAGTAAGAAATAGGTGAAGGTTTATAAACTAAAGAAGCAGGCAGTTGGGGTAAGATATAAACAACTACTGGAGGATAGATGGGCTAGGGAGAGTAGAGGCAATGGGGTTGAAGATGTTTGTGGTTACAGGAAAGTGGGTGCGGGAGGGAAGAAGAGCGATTGGTGGAATGATGATGTAAAGAGAGTAGTAAGGGAGAAAAAGTTAGCATATGAGAGGTTTTTGCAAAATAGAAGTGATGCAAGGAGGGAGGAGTATATATAGAGAAAAAGAGAGATTTAGAAAGTGGTGAAGCAATGTAAAAAGAGAGCAAATGAGAGAGTAGGTGAAATGTTATCAACAAATTTTGTGGAAAATAAAAAGTTTTGGAGTGAGACTAATAAGTAGAGGAAGCCTAGGGAACAAATGAATTTGATAGTTAAAAATAAGAGAGTAGAATTATTAAATGGAGAGTTAGAGGAATCGGGAAGATGGAGCGAATATTTTGAGGAATTGTTAATGTTGATGAAGATAGGGAAGCTGTGATTTCGTGTATAGGGCAAAGAGGAATAACATCTTGTAAGAGTGAGGAAAAGCCAGTTGAGAGTGTGAGCTAAGTTCGTGAGGCAGTGAGTAGAATGAAAAGGGGTAAGGCAGCTGGGATAAAGATAGAAATTTTAAAAGCAGGTGGGGACATAGTTTTAGAGAGGTTGGTGCTTTTATTTAATAAATTTATGGAAGAGGGTAAGGCACCTAGGGATTGGTAGAGTGCATGTATAGTTCCTTTGTATAAAGGCAAAGGGTACAAAAGAGAGTGCAAAAATTATAGGGAAATAAGTCTGTTGAGTATACCTGGTAAAGTGAGTGGTAGAGTTATTATTGAAAAAATTAAGAGTAAGACGGACAGTAGGATAGATGAAAAAGAAGGCTTTAGGAAAGGAAGGAGGGTGTAGACCAAGTGTTTACAGTGATAGGTGAACAGTATTTAGATAAGGGTAAAAAGGTTTTTGTGGCATTTATGGATTTGGAAAAGGCGAATGACAGGATGGATAGGGAAACAATATGGTAGATGTTGCAGATGTATGGAATAATAGGTAGGTTATTGAAAACAGTGAAGAGTGAAGCTCAGGTTAGAATATATAGGAGGGAGGGGAAGTATTTCCCAGTAAAAGTAGACTTTAGACTAGGAAGTGTAATGTCACCATGGTTGTCCAATATATTTATAGATGGAGTTGTAAGAGAAGCGAATGCTCTGCTGATGGCAAGAGGTGTGGGGTTAAAAGATAAAAAATCTAACGCAAAGTGGGAGTTGTCACAGTTGCTCTTTGCTGATGACACTGTGCTTTTGGGAGATTCTGAAGAAAATATGCAGAGGTTGGTGGATGAATTTGGTAGGGTGTGTAAAAGAAGAAAATTAAAAGTGAATCTAGGAAAGAATAAGGTGATGAGGATAGCCAAAAATATAAGGGAACGAAAGATTGGATATCAGATTGGAGGGAGAGAGTATGGTGGAGGTGAATGTACTCAGATATTTAGAAGTGGACATGTCAACAGATGGTTCTATGAAAGATGAAGTTGTTGTTGTTGTATGTTCGCCGGTACATCCGGCCCGGGTCTTCTCCAAAAGGTGACCCGGCATTGGCCCCCTGGGTAGAGGGTGTCGGTCATCTTCTTTCTTCTTTCTTCTGGGCCCCCGGGTGGGGGTTGAAAGATGAAGTGAATCACATAACTGACGAGGGGAAAAAGGTGAGTGGTGCACTTAGGAGTCTGTGGAGACAAAGAACTTTGTCCATGGAAGCATCGAGGGGAATGTATGAGAGTATAGTCATACCAACACTCTTATATGGGTGTGAAGCATGGGTGGTGAATCTTGCAACGAGGAGAAGGCTGGAGGCAGTGGAGATGTTATGTCTGAGGGGAATGTGTGGTGTGAATATAATCCAGAGAATTAATAATAATATAATAGTAATATAATATCTTTTTTTCTACAAGTACATGTACATGGCAAAAAGGCCTAGCTGACATCTATGACATACTACTATATAGAAAGCCCCTTGTTATGCAGAGCATTTCGGAACATATTAGGTCAGTTTTGTTCCAGGATGCGACCCACACCAGTCGACTAACTCCCAGATACCCATTTTACTGATGGGGTGAACAACCGGTGTAAAGAAAGACGCCCAATGTTCTAACCCTCGCTGAGAATCGAACCCTGGACCCTCGACGTGTGAAGCGAGAGCTTTAGCCACCAGGATAAATTAGGGGAAGGTGTAGGATTACCAAAACTATTATCCAGAGGGCTGATGAGGGGTTGTTGAGGTGGTTCAGACATGTAGAGAGAATGGAACGAAATAGAATGACTTCGAGAGCGTATAAATCTGTAGTGGAGGGAAGGCGGGGTAGGGGTCGGCCTAGGAATGGTTGGAGGGACGGGGTAAAGGAGGTTTTGTGCACGAGAGGCTTGAACTTCCAGCAAGCATGCATGAGCTTGTTAGATAGGAGCAAATGGAGACAAATGGTTTTCAAGACTTGACGTGCTGTTGGAGTGTGGACAAAATAACATTTATGAAGGGATTCAGGGAAACCGGCAGGCCGGACTTGAGTCCTGGAGCTGGGAAGTACAGTGCCGGCACTCTGAAGTAGGGGTGTTAAAGTTGCAGTTTTATAACTGAAGTGTAAGCATGCCTCTGGCAAGACAGTGATGGAGTGAATGATGGTGAAAGTTTTTCTTTTTCTGGCCTTCCTGCCTTTGTGGGAAACGGCCTATGTGTTGATAAAATAAAAAGTAAATGATTATTAAGTGTCCGGTGACTACCCGCGCCTCTCCCCATCCATCTCCCTAACATTCAGGCTGCCACCCCTACTGTAGAGGGCAGTTTTTCCTTCCTGCTCCTCATGCCCACCCAGGGTGAAATTTGCTCTTCCATCATAATAAATGCTCAATGCATTCATTATGATGGCCTCCTCCACAGCGTTGCTCAACCCAGCATGTTGTACCTTACTGGTGCAGTCTAGCCAGCTAGATGGATGCTGATCAGGAGGAAGCTAGCAGCCAAGGCAATGGCACGGCTAGCAATGCTAAGAGAGGCAAGTGTCGATCGTGTTTACTGGTTTGTGGTCTCAACACTAAAGCTTTCCTCCGCAAATATGGTAGCTGCCCAGGTTCAGGATGTCCTCCCATGGAAAGTGATGACCCACAGCCACTTAAAGCACCTAAACATATTCCACCAGACCTCATCTCTTCAGCTAATACCTTAGAAGCAAGCAAAGCAACAGTTATCAGGACCCTCACACATATTCCCAAAACAGGCCGTCCACACGCAGCTTGGAAACTCACATTATTATTATTATAATCATGGGGGAGCGCTAAACCCATAGGATTATACAGCGCAAGGGGGGATGGAAGGCATTCAGGCTCAATTCAGGGAACCGGAGCACAGATCCAATTCCCTAGATCAAGAGCCCCTCACCAGCGTCAAGGAACCTTCCTTGAGGGGTTGGAAACTCACAGATCTCTTGAAAAAAGTAAACGATAGTTCCACTACCCTAAATGCTCTACTAACTATCAAGGCATTGCACAACTTTCTACTTTTTGACAATGTCTCCTTACCTGTCCCGGAAAGAGGTGGCAAGTTGCTAGCCCGGACAATCATTAAATCTTTAAGAGACTTTCTCAGAGCTGACAACCTTATTCACCTTCCCATCAATACAAAATAGGAGAGGCAGAGCTCCTAATCTCTCCACTGACAGTGAAAAATTAGAGTCCAGGTGAACAAGAAAACTGAAGAGGGCAACACAGTTGTGGCAATCAGGATAATCACCAGTGAAGATACAGTTGCCCTCAGGGATGCTGACACTGCTCGAACACTTAGAAAAAAGCAGTCTGCCAGGGGCACCAAGTTCAAACACCGCTGTCCTAAACCACGGTTTATGAACGACTCAGATATATACAAAGCAAATATGTCGTTTCCATCTAGCTCTGCTGGGGGCTACAGTGGAATTAGATCCCAGCATTTGAAAGAAATGGTTAATTCAGTTATCGGGGAGATTGCAGAGACACTGATTTTGGAGATCACAAGGCTCGTTAACAATTCCTTGGCTGGTCTGATTCCTGACGAAATTAGACCTTTTTCTTTAGTGCATCACTTTGTGCCCTTAATTAAAAGGAAGGATGTAAAAATTAGGCCAATTGCCGTGGGAATACTCATCGCCGCCTCGTTTCCAAAGCTGCTGTCCGCAATATTCGAACAGAGGTGCCTATGAAGCTTTAACCACCAGCTTGGCTTTAAGGTCTCTCAAGGAAGCGAAGCAGCGGTTCATGCAGCAAGGACGTATATCAACAATCTGCCTGAGGACAATGCAGTAGTAAAATTAGATCTCAAGAATGCATTTAATCTCTGAAAAGAGACGTGGTATTAATAGCTGTACAAGAATATTTCCTGGTCTCTTTTCTTTTGTTTCAGCTGGATGCAGTAAGGAATCAATGCTCCTGTTTGGCAAGCATGAAATCCCTTCATTGGAGGGAGTCCAGCCTCATTTCTCTTTTGTATAGCGGTTAGGGAAATCACCGTCAGGTTGACCAGTGAGATAAACATCTGGTTCATGGTTGATGGCACACCGGAGTCTGGTTGATGGCACACCGGAGTCTGGTTGATGGCACACCGGAGTCCCATCTACATGATCTTGACCATTTGAACACACGGGGACAGGAAACGGGACTCAACCTGAATCCATCCAAATGTGAAATTATCTCAGTCAATCAACAGTTGATCGACGCAGTGAGATCAAGACTACAAGGAGCATTCCTCATCGCCCACAAAAAAAGCGTCAGAAAGAAACTGGATGAGTTGAGGAGGCTGGAACAACAGGTATGCATTCTTGACACCCATGATGCCTTGTACCCTCTCACAAAATGCTTGAGTGTTCCCAAGTTAACATATTTCCTAAGATATGCACCCTCATATGATAACCCTATACTGCATGAATACGACAGTGTCCTGAAGCAAATCTTTACGAAAGTTCTCAAATCTTACTCTAGAAGATGGACGGTGGGAACCAAGCTTCATTCCCAGTCAGACTAGGAGGTATTGGTGTCTGCAAAGTATCACAGATTGCTCTAAAAGCTTTCTTGTCCTCATGTGTTAAATCCAATGGACTTGTAGCAGCGATTCTCTCTGAACACCTGAGAGACAATGTTGGAATTCATGACCAAAAGTTCGTTGAAGGAGTGGGATAATGTGGGATAGTGGGATAATGTGGGATAGTGGGATAATGTAACGGGGTCTGCAACTAGACCTGCTCCCCCCGCAACAGCTACAAACAGTCACAATGGGGTGGCCCAAAAGTGGAGAATATAGCCTCAATCATGCTTCAGAGTGTGTCGGGGAAGGATAGAGCCCGCCTATTAGCAGTGAGAGCTCCTCATGCAGGGGACTTCATGTTGGCTGTTCCCAACTCCTAACATGGCACACGTCTTGATCCACAGACCATCCCCATTGGTGTTGCCCTTCGCCTTGCCGCCCTTATTCTCGCCGAACACAGGTGTATTTGCGGCATTGCAATAATAAGGGGATACTTTTCTCGGATCGCGCAGCGACCGAAATACATTTAGTATCAAAATAATTGTTATTGTTCTTCTTCTTCGTCTTCTTCTTCTTCTTCTTCTTCTTCTTCTTCTTCTTCTTCTTCTTCTTCTTCTTCTTCTTCTTCTTCTTCTTCTTCTTCTTCTTCATTAATTTTTTTATTATTATTATTATTATTATTATTATTATTATTATTATTATTATTATTATTATTATTATTATTATTATTATTATTTTTATTATTATTATTATTATTATTATTATTATTATTATTATTATTATTATTATTATTATTATTATTATTATTATTATTATTATTATTATTATTATTATTATTATTATTATTATTATTATTATTATAGTGTATTCTCAGCTTAATAAGGATATTTTATCTTCAGGTTCCTTTTATATACGTGAGCCCAGCAGGGTTGATATCACCACTGCCATCAATAACAGGAAGCACACGCTTCCCCTCCTATGATGCATCCATTCTGATGGACTTCAAACATCCTATGACGTTCATGGAGAGAGCAATCAGCACTCTCTCTGACGTTGCTTTGGACGCTATGTACTGTTACTATATATCTCCAAGGTAAGTAATTATTGTTTTTTCTTGAGTTTTCTGTCATGAATAAAACGTGTAGGAGAATCTCCATACACTTGTTGTCCTCTTTTTCACCTAGCAGTAAATAGGTAACTGGGAGTTCGCTTCCTTACACCTGCTGCAGTAAATAACTACCTGAAGATGAGCATTTTTCCACTAACCCCTTTCACCAGTTGCTGCTTTTTAATTATCATCTTATTGATACCTGTCTGTTAGTCGAGAGTTGTTGGTGCATCCTGGGGAAGGAAGCATATAGCTACGACAGGACTTTCAAATAACCGGAGGAGGCCTAATAGATTTTAACAGGCAAATTCAATAATTTAAAACACCTCGTATTGTAGATACACTCAAGATTTACTTAAATTTCTCTTTACAGATTAAAGTATTTTTGACTCTTGATGGACTTTTCAAATACATACTTTGCTGGGTCATCTTTGCTGGGTCATCTTTGCTGGGCCATCTTTGCCGGGTCATCTTTACCGGATCATCTCTGCTGGGTCATCTTTACCGGGTCATCTTTGCCGGGTCATCTTTGTTGGGTCATCTTTGTCATGTCATCTTTGCCGGGTCATCTTTGTCGGGTCATCTTTGTCAGGTCATCTTTACCGGGTCATCTTTGCCGGGTCATCTTTGCCGGGTCATCTTTACAGGATCATCTTTGCCGGGTCATTTTTGTCGGGTCATCTTTACCGGTTCATCTTTGCCGGATCATCTTTCCCGGGTTATCTTTGCCGGGTCATCTTTGCCGGGTCATCTTTGCCGGGTCATCTTTGCCGGGTCATCTTTGCCGGGTCATCTTTGCCGGGTCATCTTTGTCGGGTCATCTTTGCCGGGTCATTTTTGTCGGGTCATCTTTGCGGGGTCATCTTTGCTGGGTCATCTTTGCCGGGTCATCTTTGCCGGATTAACAACGAAAATTTGTTTTTGCCACCAATCGGCGGAAATAAATCTGAATACAGCGGAAAATATATATATAAATGATTTTAAGTAATAATAAATGATAAACATAGCAGAATTTAGGCACAAAAAATAACGTTAGTTTTACTTACGTTAGATAAGGCTTCTAAGTTAGCTTAGGTCCATAAATAAAAATATATGCATCTTTGTCTATGAAAAAAAAAATATCTATCATTATGTAAAAGATTTTTTTAGAAAAGATTAGTTTCTAAGGGAATTCGGCCTATTCGGCAACATCTGCTAATTAGGCACGACACACACACACACACACACACACACACACACACACACACACACCCACACACACACACCCCACACACACACTCAAATATACAACAGGCCTAGTGTCTAACCGACATGTGCCTTGGACGAATGGTAACTAACTAACACACACACACACACACGCACACACACACACACCGGGTGTCCCGCAGGGGTCAGTCCTAGGACCAGTGCTATTTTTGGTATATGTGAATGAAATGACGGACGGGATAGACTCAGAAGTGTCTCTGTTCGCAGACGATGTGAAGTTAATGAGGAGAATCAAATCAGATGAGGATCAGGCAGGACTACAAAGAGATCTGGACAGCAACTGGCTTCTCGAATTTAATCCCGCCAAATGCAAAGTCATGAAGATCGGGGAAGGGCAAAGAAGACCGCAGACAGAGTACAGGCTAGGTGGACAAAGACTACAAACCATGTCAATGGAGAAAACCTTTGGGTGAGTATAACACCAAGCACGTCTCCGGAAGCACACATCAACCATATAACTGCGGCAACATATGGGCGACTGGCAAACCTAAGATTAGCGTTTCGATACCTTAATAAGGAATCGTTCAAGACACTGTACACCGTGTACGTCAGGCCCATACTGGAGTATGCAGCACCAGTCTGGAACTCACACCTGGTCAAGCACGTCAAAAAATTAGAGAAAGTGCAAAGGTTTGCGACAAGGTTAGTTCCAGAGCTCAGGAGAATGTCCTACGAAGAAAGGTTAAGAGAAATCGACCTGACAGCACTGAAGAGCAGAAGGGTTAGAGGAGACATGATAACGACATGCAAAATACTGCGGGGAATCGACAAGGTAGATAGTGACAGGATGTTCCAGAGAGGGAACACAGAAACAAGGGGGCGCAATTGGAAGTTGAAGACTCAGATGAGTCAAAGGGATGTTAGGAAGCATTTCTTCAGCCATAGAGTAGTCAGGAAGTGGAATAGTCTAGCAAATGATGTAGTGGAGGCAGGAACCATACATAGCTTTAAGACGAGGTATGATAAAGCTCATGGAGCAGGGAGAGAAGTGACCCAGTAGCGGACAGTGAAGAGACGGGGCCAGGAGCTGAGTCTCGACCCCTGCAACCACAATTAGGTGAGTACAATTAGGTGAGTATACACACACACAGCACAGGGAGGAGAACTCCTGTGTCACATCACAAACCTACTGGAGTTCTATGACAAGGTAATGGCGGTAAGGCAAGAGAGAGAGAGGGGGGGGGTGTTGGTAAATTGCATTTTCTTGGACTATTAGAAGGCCTTTGACACAGTTCCACACAAGAAATTATTACAAAAAGCTGGAGGACCAAGCAGGTATAACAGAGAATGCACTGCAATGAATCAGAGAATACCTGACAGGAAGGTAACAGCGAGTCATAGTACGTGTCGAGGTGTCACAGTGGGCGCCTCTGACGAGCGGAGATCCACAGGGGCCAGTCTTACAACCGGTACTGTTTCTGGTATATGTAAATGGCATGACGGAAAGGATAGATTCAGAAGTGTCCCTGTTTGCAGAAGCTAATGAAAAGAATTCAATTGGATGAGGATAAAGTGACTTAGACAGGCTGCAGGCGTGGTCCAGCAACTGGCTCCTAGAGTTCAACCCCACCAAGAACAAAGTCATGAAGATCGTGGAATGCAAAGAAGACCACAGACAGAGTACAGTCTAGGGGGCCAAAGACTGCAAACCTCACTCAAAGAAAAGGATCTTGGGGTGAGTATAATACCGAGCACATCTCCTGAGGCGCACATCAACCTAATAACTGCTGCAGCATACGGGCGTCTAGCAAACCTAAGAATAGCATTCCGACACCTCAGTAAGGAATCGTTTAAGACTCTGAACACAGTTTACTTCAGGCCCATACTGAAGTATGCAGCACCAGTTTGGTGTGTGTGTGTGTGTACTCACCTAGTTGTGGTTGCAGGGATCGAGACATAGCTCCTGGCCCCGCCTCTTCACTGGCCGCTACTGGGTCACTCTCCCTGCGCCATGAGTTTTATCATACCTCTTCTTAAAGCTGTGTATGGAACCTGCCTCCACTACATCGCTTCCCAAGCTATTCCACTTCCCGACCACTCTGTGACTGAAGAAATACTTCCTAACATCCCTGTGATTCATCTGA
Source organism: Cherax destructor (assembly GCA_009830355.1). Classification (NCBI taxonomy): domain Eukaryota; kingdom Metazoa; phylum Arthropoda; class Malacostraca; order Decapoda; family Parastacidae; genus Cherax; species Cherax destructor. Next base: position 16,772 of record WNWK01016221.1, on the reverse strand, counting down.
GTCTTCAACTTCCAACTGTGTCCCCTTGTTGCTGTGTCCCATCTTTGGAACATTCTGTCTCTGTCAACCTTGTCAATTCCTCTCAGTATTTTATATGTCGTTATCATGTCCCCCCTATCTCTCCTGTCCTCCAGTGTCGTCAGGTCGTTTCCCTTAACCTCTCCTCGTAGGACATACCCCTTAGCTCCGGGACTAGTTTTGTTGCAAACCTTTGCACTTTCTCTAGCTTCTTTACGTGCTTGGATAAATGTGGGTTCCAAACTGGTGCTGCATACTCCAGTATGGGCCTAACGTACACAGTGTACAGGGTCCTGAACGATTCTTTATTAAGATGTCGGAATGCTGTTCTTAGGTTAGCTAGGCGCCCGTATGCTGCAGCAGTTATTTGGTTGATGTGCGCCTCATGAGATGTGCCTGGTGTTATACACACCCCAAGATCTTTTTCCTTGATTGAGGTTTGTAGTCTCTGGCCCCCTAGACTGTACTCCCTCTGCGGTCTTCTTTGCCCTTCCCCAATCTTCATGACTTTGCACTTGGTTGGGTTGAACTCCAGGAGCCAATTGCTGTGTGTGTGTGTGTATGCGTGTGTGTGTGTGTATGTGTGTGTGTGTGTGTGTGAAAATGGTGATTTTTTTTTTTAAGGTTTTCACCATCGTAAGTCAGGAAGCTGCTGCTGATATTTGCAACAAGGGTCGAACTGAAAGCACGTGACTTACTAATCTAAAACTTCTTATTTTACTTAATTATATTTATTTAATTGTTTGTCTTTACTTTTTTCTGTTTCCTGCTGAAATATTATCTAGTCTTACGATCTCTGTTACAATTTCAGGTATCAGTTGTATAACGTGGACGTGTGGGCATCAGTGGCTGTGTTGTTCATCATTCTCAGCTACGTCTCACTACGACTTGTAGTTTCCTTGTGTTCGTGTCTTTGTTTCTCCAATCCTTTAACGCACTGTGCTTCATAAGTTCTATCGACTCAAGTACTTCCCTCAGTGACTAATATTATATTATATATGAATAATTATCACCAGTTATTCACAACGTCCTACGACCCAAACATGATATAGAATAAATTATAAATAAGCAACATAACTAGATGTGTGTCGTTCGTAAGGTGATGCAAGAAATGTATCTCTGTACTTCTGAAGCTCCTCCGCCCTCTTCTTCAATGTACACAAAAAGAACAGTATAAGTGGGACATAATATTCTAATGCAGTTGCAAATCAATGTTCAAGATTTGAGGCCAATCAGGAGAGGCATTCACAGATTTTTCCATGAAAACAGATTACCAGTTTTGCTAATTTCTTCCATTAAAATAGCATATTGACACCTTAAGGTTTACAGATGATTAGTGAAGCATTCTCCAGTCACTGCACGGAAATTAATTTATAAAAAAGAATATGGCAAAATGAGACTTCCCAAAATCAAGGAGAAACTTCATTTGAGGAAAACACATCAGAACCTTCTAAAGTTATCCCACAAAATCCGGCATTTCCCAGTGAATTAATTATGTTAGTTAACTGAAAAATTTACACCTACACGGCCAAAGTCCCTTCCAGTTTCATCCTATTCATAAGAAACATCTGTCTTAAAGACTGAAGCCGTTCAAAAGCGGCAGACCTCAGCTATTTCATAGGAAAATATTGCATATTTTCGAAAAAATATATTGGCAGGTTTACAACTACACATCACACTAATAATATCATGAAAATTCAAAAACAATCAGAAGGGCATTTCCAAGTTATCGCATGCCAACCAAAATTGGGATTGGCTTTATATACATACCCAAAAGGCACTTGCTCATGCCCATAGTTACATCAACTTTTTCCTTGGGACACACTTAAGTCTTGCCCTTTAGATTAAGAAAAAGATATCCCAATGTTTACCAAAGCAGAGCAATGTTGCAACAGTCTTCATCACAGTTGAGTTGTGTGTCACGAATATTTCCCTAAGTGCAGCAACACTTCAGCAACTTGCATCCCAAACAGTGCAATGATCAGCAATATTTTCCTCAGCAGAGCTCAACTATGATGATGGTCAGCACAACAGTGTTTTGCAGTGTTCAGCACAGCAAAACAGTGTTGAAGAATAAACACAGGACAAAACAGGATACTCCTAGGTTAGACCCATGAGGGTGAAAGGGAGATTTGGATAGTGGACGAGAAGTGGGGGAGAGGAATGATTGAGATTGAGGGAAAGAGCCGGAGCTAAACCCAGCCGCATAGCGTTGGTTGACCAGAGTAGAAAGAAAAAAAGCTGCTTGTTGCGCTGACTGTGAGCTCCTGCAAACCGTCATCCGGATTCAGATGACAAAGGACCGGGAATAGGTAGCGCAAGTGTGTCATACGCGAGGCTACTGTTTGCTTTTTATCGAATGCTACTGTAGATAGATGGAGAGGAATATGGTATTCATGGCAGAGCAGAAAAAACAACTATCAAACCAGCTTTTATTCTAAATAAAATGTAGAACATTATCAAGTCATAATACATGTATTCTCTGCGTAGAACTTAATCAAGTCAGTATAATTAGTGAATTATCAACATAGATCTTGTAATAATTATGCATACTATATTTTTTTATGCAACATGGCTTTACCTGAATTTGAATCAAACCTGTTGAGAAAGTGACCAAATCCTACATCCTTTATTTGTTTAGGATACACCGGAGGTGTTGCTGCACAACCAACTGATAACAAACACCTTCATTTATTTTGGTAGCTGAGCGACCCGTGAAAGATATCCTTGTACTACAGAACCCCATTCCATTCCAAATTTTTTTTCTAAGAAAAATTGGTCATTGTTTAGGAAATAAGTAAATAAAAAAGAATGTATGTAATTCAGCAAGTTTTATTTAAACTTTCGGTGCATAATATAATTTTGGTCATAAAATATAATTGTTTTACAGTGGTGTTTGTTAATTGTTAAATTATTGTAAACTTATCTAAAATATATTTAGTTGGATTAGGCTAAATTAAATAGCGATCGTTATAATAAGGTTCCTAGGTAATTTTTTTAAGATTCGTTTGGTAAAAAGTATTAATTTTTACATTAACATAAATGTAAAAAATATATGCTTAAACATATAACAGAAATTTTTAGAAAGGACTTAATTTTCAATGAGTTCTTGCTAATTGACCAGTTTTACCAAATCAGCACGACATATATATATATATATATATATATATATATATATATATATATATATATATATATATATATATATATATATAGTGTGTGTGTGTTTCTTTGTGTGTGTGTGTACTCACCTAGTTATGGCTGCAATGGTCAAGTCACAGCTCCTGGCCCCGCCTCTTCACTGGTCTCTATTAGGTCACTCTTCGTGCTCCAAGAGCTTTATCATACCTCTCCTTAAAGCTATGTATGGATCCTGCCTCCACTACATCATTTCCCAGACTATTCCACTTCCTGATAACTCTGTGACTGAAGAAATACTTCCTAACATCCCTGTGATTTATCTGAGTCTTCATCTTCCAAATGTGACCCATTGTTGCTATGCCTCATCTCTGGAACATCGTGTCTGTGTCCACCTTGACGATTCCTCTCAGTATTTGATATGTCATTATCATATCCCCCTATCTCTCCTGTCCTCCAGTGTTGTCAGGTCAATTTCCCTTAACCTCTCCTCATAGGACATGCCCCTTAGCTACGGGACTAGTCTTCTTGCAAACCTTTGCACTTTCTCTAGTTTCCTTATGTGCTTGGCTAGGTGTGGGTTCCAAACTGGTGCTGCATACTCCAATATAGGCCTAAAGTACACGGTGTACAGGGTCCTTGAGTGAGGTTTGTAGTCTCTGGATCATTGACTGTACTCCGTCTGCTGTCTTCTTTACCCTTCCCCATCTTCATGACTTTGCATTTGGTGGGGTTGAACTCCAGGAGCCAGTTGCTGGACCAGGCCTGCAGCCTGTCCAGATTCCATTGTATTTCTGCCTGGTCCTCGTCCGATTGAATTCTTCTCATCAACTTCACATCATCATCAAACAGGGACACTTCTGAGTCTATTCCTACCGTCAAGTCGTTCACAAATACAAGAAACAACACCGGTCCTAGGACTGACCCCTGTGGAACTCCGCTCGTCACAGGCGTCTACTCTGACACCTCGTCACGTACCATGACTCGCTGTTGTCTTCCTGACAGGTATTCGCTGATCCACTGCAGTGCTTTCCCTGTTATTTCTGCCTGGTCCTCCAGCTTTTGCACTAATCTCTTGTGTGAAATCGTATCTGTCTCCCTTTTTTTTTTAATTGGGACTACATTTGCTGTCTTCCATATCTCAGGTAGTCGCCGTTTCGATAGATGTGTTGTTAGTGGTACACATAGTGCCTCGGCTCTCTCTCTCAGGACCAATGATGAGGTTATCCGACCCTATCGCCTTTGAGGTATCGAGCTTGCTTAGCAGCCTCTTCACTTCTTCCTCGGTTGTATGTACTGTGTCCAACACTTGATGGTGTACCCCACCTCTCCGTCTTTCTGGAGTCCCTTCTGTCTCCTCTGTGAACACTTCTTTGAATCTCATGTTGAGCTCCTCACACACTTCCCGGCTGTTTCTTGTGATCTGTCCTTCCTTCGTCAGCCTGATTACCTGGTCCTTGACTGTTGGTTTCCTCCTAATGTGGTTTTGGTTTCTACACCTTTGGGTGAACCAAGGGCTCATCCTGGTTTTCTCGTTATTTCTTTTACCCTTGTTTAAAACCTCTCCTTAACTCACATATTCCATCATCTCGTTTACTGACTTCCCTGCCAGTTCTTTTTCCCACTGAACCCCGTGTAGGAAATTCTTCATGCCTGTGTAGTCCCCTCTCTTGTAGTTTGGCTTCATTAGTCCTGCCCTTCCTGCTTCCCTCTCCACTTGTAACTCTATTATGAATTCGAAGCTCAGAACCACGTGATCACTGGCCCCGAGGGGTCTTTCATATGTAATGTCCTCAAAATCTGCACTACTCAAGGTGAATACTAGGTCCAGTCTTGCTGGTTTGTCCTCTCCTATGTGCGTTTGTGTGTGTGTGTGTGTGTGTGTGTGTGTGTGTGTGTGTGTGTGTGTGTGTGTGTGTGTGTAAAAATACCCCAGTGAAAACAGAAAATAAAACCTGAGCACTTTAATGTGATTTACATACACATCTGCAGAATAACAGGAAGAAGAGGCAAGAGAAGCACATTTTAAATGTTAAACACTGAGGTGTCACCTCACTCAGAGAAGGTGACAGATCGTCCAGTGAGGTGACACCTAATTCTGTGAGGGATCACCTAAAAAAAAAAAATCCGCCCCCCCACATACTTTTGTCCTACATAAAGTCAAACTATTCGTTTGACAAAGAACACACTCTGTATTATCAAGTTCATAAATACCAGAACTCAAATTTGAAATATATTGTGCATCATGCTTAATAAAAGATGGTGTTAATATTGGTAAAATTACCTACAATATGTTAACATATTGTCGGTAATTCTACCAATATTTATACAATCTGTCGGACACTGCAACATAATGGACATTTCATGCAGACGTTATTTGGACACCCTACTTCGTGCTCACAGCTTTCACAATGACATAATAAAAGATGATTCCACAAAATTTCGTTGAATGGCTTGTTCCACACTCTTCAGACTATTCCTGACCTTATCTAGGTTGAATCATTTTGGGCCAATAGGCAGAATGTCCTCTATATAGGGAAGTCATGTGACCGTTTTGGATATGGTGTTTTTTAATCTTTCGGCCTCCAGACATTCTACATACAAATTCGCCAGAATGGAAGTGACTGGTGAGCCGGGAGTGACTGGTGAGCCGGGAGTGACTGGTGAGCCGGGAGTGACTGGTGAGCCGGGAGTGACTGGTGAGCAGGACTACGGGAGTGACTGGTGAGCCGGGAGTGACTGGTGAGCCGGGAGTGTCAGCTGTCCCCAACTTGTCAAACACTGGAAGATTATGGAACTATTACACAGCTTAAAAAACGCATAGTCTCTACAATGGGACACACAATTCATACGATTTTGGAAATAAATGGTTTAAAATACCGACACAATGAAAAAATAAACACATAAGCAGTATAATGTGATCCTTTATTGACAACGTTTCCCCCCCAGTGGGCTTTATCGAGTCACAAACAAACCTGGATAAAAGATACATGAGTATTTATAGGATTTAGTCAGGTGGAGAACATTATACTGCTACGATGTTGTACTGAAATAAATGTTGACAGCTCCACTCCCACGCAGCTGACACTTTCACATCCTCCGTTCCAATTACCACTACTCCTTTACCTAGAAGATAGTGCTAGTTTGCAATAATTTAATAATAAAAACCATTCGTCTCCATTCACTCCTATCTAACACTCTAATGCACGCTTGCTGGAAGTCCAAGCCCCTCGCCCACAAAACCTCCTTTACCCCCTCCCTCCAACCTTTTCAGGAACGACCCCTACCCCTCCTTCCTTCCCCAATAGCTTTATACGCTCTCCAAGTCATTCTACTTTGTTCCATTCTCTCTAAATGACCAAACCACCTCAACATCCCCTCTACAGCCCTCTAATACTTTTAGTAACTCCACACCTTTTCCTAATTTCCACACTACGAATTCTCTGCATAATATTTACACCACACATTGGCCTTAGACACGACAGCTCCACTGCCTCCATCCGCCTCCTCGCTACAGCATTTACAACCCAAGCTTCAGTGGTCGCAAACGTAAACGCTTGAAATTTCACCATTTTTTCACAGTGGCTGTTCTGCATATTGTGATATCACAATATTACAATATTTATAATATAAAGTGAGACGTGGTGGCCAGACTGTTGGAGGGAGGGTCGGGGTTTTAATGGTACTCACCTCCTGCCTACATATGTCTTCATATTGTCTTGCTTATATATTTTTTTAAATAATAATATGCTAAATACAATACATAGTATACGTCAACTATTTTAGCATTAATAATCAAAGAAACAATGTCAAGAATTCCAGTCTTGTCAAGGTTGTGTACACCGGGAGATGTGTATGTATCAGTGTATATACACCGGGAGATGTGTATGTCTCAGTGTATATACATTTAGTGTTTAATTTGGACTCTGTTTTTGAGACTAATGTATTCTTTATAAATTGTTCAAATATTACTTGAAATATTAATGACCAGTGAAGCTACCAACACTTGCAGCAGTTGAAAACTTGTGAAAGATAAAATACTGAGGAGAACCTCAGCTCTCTTGAAGTTCATTCTTCCTTTCATCAGATAATATTGTGCTGTATTTTTCACAAGCTTTAATACTTTTATTCATTATATGCTGAAGAGTTTAGATATTTCTAATGAGTTAACTGCAATTACTCACAGAACTTCCTTTGCAATACTAAATTACAAAGTATTAATATTTTAATAAATAGGTGATGCGTTGTGCCATTTAAAAAGGTGAAGAAAAGACATTCATTACAGGACAGTCCTTTCATGGAACAACGTTTCAATCTATATTGATCTTTATCCAGTGACTTGGTAAATCTCTTCACTCTTTGACGATGTATAATAATGTGCTCAACACTCCCACACTCACTCAACACTTTTTGACAATGTGCAATAATATGCTGTACACTCACATTCTCACTCGGCTAACAAAAAAAGGAAAAAAGGAACTGTTATAGTACATTTGAGGGGGACGTTGAGAGCTGTGAACCCCAAACACAGCATTTCCTCAAAGAGGAACTTAACTCTTCAAATGTAGCACTCCCCATGAAGCACTACCCATATATGATATTAGAACTAATGTTTTAATATCCTTATATACAGACAGATGTAATTACAGAGAGGGACACACAGAAAAATCTGTGCTCTGTAAATACATCCACCCGGGTAGACTCGTAACGTAGTCCAGCCAGAAGAGAAGAATTTCCCATCCGGTTAGACCACCATGGAGAGGCCAATTATTTTAAATTTTATTCTTCTATTTATATGTCATAATTTTTAATTTGTTAAAATTATTTTTATGCATATTTCTGTATATAATATCATCGACTTCGTATGTTCTGTGTTAACATGTATAACAGTTTGGTGTATGTATTTATGGTGTTACTATGTATAACAGTGTGATCTCTGAATCTCTAGTGTTATTATTCATAACTTTATTATAGTGGACGAAATGCTCTTATAATAAAGTTACTTCATGATGTATAAGAATCTCATTGATACAAATAATGTTTATTTGTACCTTATTTGTATTGTTAAGAGATAAGTAAATAATGAATCTGAATGTCACAGGAATTCAGTAAGAAACAATAATTACATAATGTGAATACTGAGTGTGTGTGAGTGAAGAACACATTATAACAGTGTTAATGAGTGCTGAGTGTGTGAGTGAAGAACACTTAACAGTGTTATGGTGCTGAGTGTATGTGAGGAAGAACACGTTATAACAGTGTTAATGAGTGCTGAGTGTGTATGTGAGTGAAGAACACGTTATAACAGTGTTAATGAGTGCTGAGTGTGTATGTGAGTGAAGAACACGTTATAACAGTGTTAATGAGTGCTGAGTGTGTATGTGAGTGAAGAACACGTTATAACAGTGTTAATGAGTGCTGAGTGTGTATGTGAGTGAAGAACACGTTATAGCAGTGTTAATGAGTGCTGAGTGTGTATGGGAGTGAAGAACACGTTATAGCAGTGTTAATGAGTGCTGAGTGTGTATGTGAGTGAAGAACACGTTATAGCAGTGTTAATGAGTGCTAAGTGTGTATGTGAGTGAAGAACACGTTATAACAGTGTTAATGAGTGCTGAGTGTGTATGTGAGTGAAGAACACGTTATAACAGTGTTAATGAGTGCTGAGTGTGTATGTGAGTGAAGAACACGTTATAACAGTGTTAATGAGTGCTGAGTGTGTATGTGAGTGAAGAACACGTTATAGCAGTGTTAATGAGTGCTGAGTGTGTATGTGAGTGAAGAACACGTTATAACAGTGTTAATGAGTGCTGAGTCTGTGTGTGAGTGAAGAACACGTTATAACAGTGTTAATGAGTGCTGAGTGTGTGTGTATGTGAGTGAAGAACACGTTATAACTAAAGGAGTGTGTCGTTCTACCTCTTGCAAATTCTTCCACCCTGAGATGTGTCATTCTTCAATCTTGGAAAAATATTGTTACAATACAAATTGCTCCGCATACCACCTAAAAGGAACCAGGAGGCACATACCCCATACAACAAACCATAGTAGTTATGGTAGTTATGAAAACCCCACCCAAAGTGATTTTTTAGGGATAAGAAACGAAGAAAGAAAAATGGAAAGAGGTAACCAAAATAGTCCACCACCTTGGAGCCTTGTTAGACTGGAGGCACAGCCCATCCGGACTCACAACTATTGATGCCAACAATGAAATCCCCCCAACAAACATGCAACACAACCTCATTTATATTTGCTAATATACAGGGCCTTAAGCCATCTACCAACAACAAAATTCCTTTCATTAGTGGACTTCTAGGGGAGTCAAATGCACTGTTTGCAGCCTTCACAGAGACCCACGCAAAATATTACTTTGACAGTGAAATATGGATACCTGGGTACAACCTTTTCAGATGTGACAGAAAGAACAGGCAACAAGGGGAGGTTGGCCTGTATGTCAAAGAGTCGCTCATTTGCACAGAGATACTGAACACCACAAATGATGTAGTTGAAGTTCTGACAATAAAAATCGAGAACCAAAACCAAGTCATTGTACTTGTATATAACCCACCAGATGCAACTTCCCAACAGTTCAAAGAACAACTATCAAAAATTGACTCCTGTCTGGATAACCTTCCAGCTCCATCCCCAAACATCTTGCTGCTTGGTGACTTCAATCTTAGACATACAAAATGGAAGAAGATAGCAAATAATGTTGTAGCAGAAATAATCCCTGGAGGCAGCTCAGATGAAAAGTCACACACACACATGAGCTGCTAAATTTCTCCAACAAACACACCCTAAGTCAACAGACAGTGGAGTCAACGAGACTAGAGAACACACTAGACCTTATCTTCACAAATAATGAGGACCTGGTAAGAAACATAACAATATCAAAAACAACAAATTCTGATCACAATCTAATCGAAGTCCAGACGTGCATGCACAGGAGTCCTGATCAGCAAAACGCATATAGCTATGAGGGTACCTTTACCAAATTCAACTTCAACAACAAGAACATCAACTGGGATCTGGTAAACCATGCCCTAAATGAAACATGTTGGGAAGATATCTTAAATTACATGGACCCTAATCAGTGTCTTGAAAAGATCAACCTCCTGGTAGCTGAAGTATGTTCAAAGCATATTCCTCTACGAAAAAAGAAGAGAAGAAATAAACAGGAGAGAGAGAGAGACGCTCCTAAACAGGAGAAGACGAAGAATCACTGAGCTCCTCAAGAATGCCTGACTATCTGATTCACGGAAGGAAGCGCTAACCAGGGAAGTGGAAAATATTGAGCTAAAATTAAAGGACTCGTACAGGTGTGTGTGTGGGTGTGTGGGTGGGTGTGTGGGTGGGTGTGTGTGTGTGTATGGGGTGTGTGTATGGGGTGTGTGGGGTGTGTGTGTGGAGTGTGTGTGTGGGGTGTGTGTGGGGTGTGTGTGTGGGGTGTGTGTGGGGTGTGTGTGTGGGGTGTGTGTGTGTGGGGTGTGTGTGTGTGGGGTATGTGTGTGTGGGGTGTGTGTGTAGGGTGTGTGTGTGTGGGGTGTGTGTGTGTGGGGTGTGTGTGTGGGGTGTGTGTGTGGGGTGTGTGTGTGTGTGTAAAATATATACTGTAGTCATAGATTATTTGACTGATTATCCTGATGATGTAACTATTAAAATGCTTTAAGTCTTGAGGTTATATACCAAAACTAACATTTAATTTAAACCATTTACTAAGTAGTGAGGTGGCATCTTCCCAGTCAAAATCATCCAGTCCAGGAAACTCTGGTGTAACTCCAGTGACCAGCTAATTAACATAGTGTCTGGTAGTCAAGATGAACTTAACCCGTCCAAGGGCTATGACTGATACTGTCCCACTATCTCTTCCACAACATTCATCAATTTGCTATCTCACAGTCAAAATATAACCAAGATTCACACCAAATATTTACAATTTACTTTGTCAGCTATGCATTATGTCATGACAGCCAAAATAATACTCCAGATCTACCTAAACATTCTCATTACTGACAATAAGATACCATGCTAAGTACAATATCAAGTATTCAAAACCCTAATTATTCACTTTACACATACATATTCTTTGCACAATCCTCACTGCTGGATACTGGGCTTCACTCATAATAAGAACAACCTAACAAATATCACAATAGGATTTCCAACAACAACAAAAAAAAAAATCTCAGCAGAACACTGGAAAGGTTTGAATTTTAGTTGTATACAACTGCTCCATGTTGAACTAAATACAGAATCAGAAATCAATTTAGGCCAATACATAGTCATATACAACCTATGTATGATTCAAATGCATTTATATTAATACAATAAATAACTATGGTACAACTATTATGTCATCCACATAGGAAAATATTTTATTATTGAATTACAACATTAATTTATTTATAAGAACATAAATGATATGGACTTCCATTTATGACTGATGATTTTTGGATTAACTCCTCTTTACACCAGTTATAGGCAAAAGTAGTTTCTTGGCACAGCAAATCACAATCTAGGAAAATATTTAGTCACAAACCAATCCCACTTGGCAGACAGGTAATACTGCCAAACAGTGGCAATAAACCATAACTGCTTGTTTTATTACGAGTCATGCAGGTTAACCGTGTGGGCAGTGAGAGGCCTCAATTGTCATGAGTTGGAAAACAACAGACTATGAAGATGCACAACAATATCCATTAATATAACTATTTTATTTCAAGCAACAAGATTTTTGGTCCAACAGGGATTCACAAAAATAGGTCATAACCCCACCAACCCTAAAATGTTCAACCTACCCACCCATCCCTTTCATACACAATACATACATATACTCAACACACACACAGCACTTACCAGGAGTTCAATCCTCCCCATTCCGGGAGTTGTTTATAATCGTGTTATTACGATTTACAAGTAACATGCATATGCTCTATCATTCATTCACACACTCACACATACATTCATACATTCTCTCTCTTACTCACATATACACACACACATTCAAATGGAAACCAGGCATGCATGCATACACACTGGGAACCTGACCCCTCACTACTAGTTCAGACTTTTTTTTTCATTTTTCTTTTTCTTGTTTTTTTTTTTTTGCATAGGCCAGAGTTATCGTCCACCCAACAACACTCCCCTGATTTGTCATCTGACTCCAAGAGTTTAAAATGACTCACAGAGATTGAACCTACAATCTCAAAGTTAAACTCATATAAAACATTTATATGAAATGACTTGGATGGCTTTTGAATCAGCCACCAAAACAGCCAAGTTGAGCTTAAAGAATATAAATAAAACTCTTAAAAAGTGAGCTCTAAGGATATTGGTCTACTAAAATCTTATGCTCGTGGAAGACATCCAATTCACTCATAAATCTCATTACGCAAAATACTGTCCGCACACAAAATGCACTTCTCACGCAATGTGTGTATGTGTGTGTGTGTGTGTACTCACCTAGTTGTGGTTGCAGGGGTCGATTCATAGCTCCTGGCCCCGCCTCTTCACTGGCCGCTACTGGGTCACTCTCCCTGCGCCATGAGCTTTGTCATACCTCTTCTTAAAGCTATGTATTGAGCATGCCTCCACTACATTGCTTCCTGTGTGTGTGTGTGTGTGTGTGTGTGTGTAAAAATACCCCAGTGAAAACAGAAAATAAAACCTGAGCACTTTAATGTGATTTACATACACATCTGCAGAATTACAGGAAGAAGAGGCAAGAGAAGCACATTTTAAATGTTAAACACTGAGGTGTCACCTCACTCAGAGAAGGTGACAGATCGTCCAGTGAGGTGACACCTAATTCAGTGAGGGAACACCTCAAAAAAAAAAATCCGCCCCCACATACTTTTGTCCTACATAAAGTCAAACTGTTCGTTTGCCAAAGAACACACTCTGTATTATCAAGTTCATAAATACCAGAACTCAAATTTGAAATATATTGTGCATCATTCTTAATAAAAGATGGTGTTAATATTGGTAAAATTACCTAGAATATGTTAACATATTGTCGGTAATTCTACCAATATTTATACAATCTTTCGGACACTGCAACATAATGGACATTTCATGCAGACGTTATTTGGACACCCTACTTCGTGCTCACAGCTTTCACAATGACATAATAAAAGATGATTCCACAAAATTTCGTTGAATGGCTTGTTCCACACTCTTCAGACTATTCCTGACCTTATCTAGGTTGAATCATTTTGGGCCAATAGGCAGAATGTCCTCTATATAGGAAGTCATGTGACCTTTTTGGGATATGGTGTTTTAATCTTTCGGCCTCCAGACATTCTACATACATAGTAATAGTAGGGATTTTTAACTTAAGTCAAACTATAAATGGTATATACATTACCAACAAGTCGAAACATAAGAACATAAAAAGGAGGAACACTGCAGCAGGCCTGTTGGCCCATACTAGGCAGGTCCTTCACAATCCGTCCCACTAACAGAACACTTGCTCAACCCAATTTTCAATGCTACCCTAGAAATAAGTTTGACAATTCCATTCACTCATGCCGAGTCCACTCAAATCCAACCCTCTCACTCATGAATTTATCCAACCTAAATTTGAAACTCCCCAAAGGTCCTAGCTTCAATAACCCTACTAGGCAGACTGTTCCACTCATCAACTACCCTATTTCCAAACCAATACTTTCCTATATCCTTTCCAAATCTAAACTTATCTAACTTGAATCCATTATTGCGGGTTCTCTTGGAGAGATATCCTCAAGACCTTATTTATATCCCTTTGTTAATACCCATTTTCCACTTGTATACCTCGATCATGTCCCCCCTCATTCTTCGTCTTACAAGTGAATGTAATTTAAGGGTCGTCAATCTTTCTTCGTAAGGAAGATTTCTAATGCTATGTATTAATTTAGTCATTCTCGCTGAATGTTTTCAACGAATTTATGTCCATTCTGTAATATGGAGACCAGAACTGAGCATAATCTAGGTGAGGCCTTACTAATGATGTATAAAGCTGTAATATAACCTCTGGACTTCTGTTGCTAACACTTCTTGATATAAATCCCAGTAATCTATTTGCTTATTACGTACGCTTAGGCATTGTGTCTTGGTTTAAGGTTGCTGCTTACCATCACCCCCAAGTCCTTCTCCAATCTGTATGGCTAAGTTCTCGTTATTTAACTTTATGTGCTTGGGTTATGGACACTCCGAGCTTCAGAACCTTGCACTTATCTACATTAAAACTGCATCTCCACTTTTCTGACCACGAATTAAGTTTGTCTAAATCTTCCTGAAGTTCTATGACATCTATGTTTGAATCAATTATCCTACCTATCTTCGTGTCGTCGGGAAATTTTGCTCATATCACTAGTAATTCCCTTGTCAAGGTCATTGATATATATTATAAATAAGAATGGGCCTAAGACGATCCCTGTGGAACACCACTTGTACAAGTCCCCATTCGGATTTAACCCCATTTATCACACTCTCTGCTTCCTATTGGTGAGCCATGACTCGATCCATGACACACTTTTCCCCAATGCCATGAGCTGCCACTTTCTTTAACAGTCTCTGGTGCGGTACTTATCAAAAGCCTTACTAAAGTCTAAATAAACAATATCGAATTCTTTTTCATGATCAACAACCTCAAAAGCTTTACTGAAGAAGGTTAATAAAATAGATAGGCAGGAAGGCCCCTCGTGAATCCATGCTGAGTATCATTAATCAAATTATGGTTATCTAGATGGCTTCTAATAATATCAGCTATAATTGACTCTGTTTTCCACAGTTGAGGTAGGATTCGGGAATTTCGGAGGCTTTCCCCCGTTTAAAAAAGGGAAATTTCAAATCTTCCCCCCATGACACTACACCTGTTTACCCCAGACCTGGATAAGTGAACCCCACCCCTGGCATACATGTCATTTCTACCATAGAAGAGGTCCCAGTTGTCAATGAATGTTACCATTTTCCTTACAGTATTTTCCACCCAGCAATTGACCCCAATTGCCCTGGACAGCCATTCATCCCCAACTCCTCTCCTTGGCAAAATACCACATGACGGGGTTTCCCCACCCTTCTTTTTTTGTCTTTGCTGCCCTATACCTGCTAGTCAGGTCCTCCTCCTACGTCTGCCAACACCCGTTGCCTAGCACTGAACAGATAATAGGATTCTCCCATTACCTCTCATGATGTCGGGGGGGGGGGGGGGGGGGGGGGGGAGAATGGGTTCGATGTTTAAAACAGGTTCCTGATTTTCGTTGATTCTACCTCCCATCCGTCCTCTTGATCTTTAATTTTGTCCCATGCATTTCAGCCACTGTCCAGGTTTTTTTTGGTTGAGGTTCTAAAAGGGAGGATTACTACAACCCTCTTGTTTTCCTCAGTCAGTCGCTTATCTCAAGCAGCTCCCCTCAGTTCTTCCTTCAGCTGCTGGTAGAGTAGCTCAAGAGGGACATCTTGTTCAGATTCGGGCAACAAGACAGCTTCACTATTAAGTCTTGAATACAGACGAGACAACAGAAGCAGTGGAGATGCAAAAAATGATGTGATCAGTCCATCAACCTGGAAGTAGTTGTTTACAGGTGGTAAGTCACTCAGCCTGGAGAAGAGTTCAGCTCCTTGGTCTGGAATATTGCTCCAGACTAAAAAACAATGTCCTCTGTTGATAAATTAGACACATTGAGGGCCTTGCATCTGCACTCTCTAGAAAGGCGTAGAATTAGGGGGATATGATTGAGGTGTATAAAGGGAAAAACAGGAATAAATGGGGATGTAAATAGGTGCTGAAATATCCAGCCAAGACAGGACTCGCAGCAATGGTTTCAAGTTGGAAAAGTTCAGATTCAGGAAGGATATAGGAAAGCGCTGGTTTGGTAATAGAGTTGTGGATGAGTGGAACAAACTCCGAGTACCGTCATAAAAGGGCTGGGAAGTTGTGTAGTTTTAAAAATAGGTTAGATAAATGCATGAGTGGGTGTGGGTGGGTGTGAGTTGGACTGACTAGCTTGTGCTACTAGCTACTAGGTCAGATGCCGAATTAATTCCTTAAGGGGATGACCTGACTCCCTGGAGTTTACCGGGAGAGGTTAACCCCAGGTGGTCAGGTCTAAGCAGGAGTGATGGACCTGCCTCGCATGGGTCAGTAGGCCTGCTGCAGTGTTCCTTTTCTTATGTTCTTATAAACTGATTGGTAGCCGGGAGTGTTAGCTGCCCCCAACTTGTAAAAAACTGGAAGATTATGGAACTATTACACAGCTTAAAAACGCATAGTCTCAAATGGGACACAAAATTTCCCAATTTTGGAAATAAAGGGTTTTAAAAAATCCGACAAAGAAAAGATAAACACATAAGCAGTATAATGTGATCCTTTATTGACAACGTTTCGCCCACGCAGTGGGCTTTATCGAGTACAAACAGATCTACGATAAAAGATACATGAGTATTTATAGGATTTAGTCAGGGGGAGAATGCTGGGTCAGGTGGAGAACATTATACTGCTACGATTTTTACTGAAAAAATGGTGCCTCCACCCCCACGCAGCGACACTTTAAATCCTCCGTTCAATTACCACTACTCCTTTACCTAGAAGATAGTGCTGTCACATTATCAGTCAACACTAAAGAATTCTTCCACAT
>WNWK01016220.1:0-45544 GCA_009830355.1 Cherax destructor | reverse complement strand
TTTTTTTTTCTCAAAATATTCGGTCAGCTACGCGTGAACGTATATCTACGTGTGGACAGTTTAGGGTTAAAGACACAATAAAAAGTAAGATACACACAGAGTACACTTATTACTTACCTTAAAGTATTAATATTGAATAGAATTGAAGAGACTTAGGGCCTTGGACTGGATAATGGCTCGGCTTAAAGGCACATTGTGACTAGTCTGATCATCAATCTACACCATTAAAAGTTTCTCCATGTCAGCAATAAGGTTATCACGTTTTCTTATAACTTTAGTGTTCACTGGTGTAGCACTTTTAATTTCCATAACACTTTCTCCTTATTGTTCACAATTGTACTAACTGTTTGGAGCCAAACCAAACTACGTGCTATCTCAGTCATAAACATACCTTGTTCACTCAGTTTAATCATTTCTAACTTGGCACTTTAAGTAAGAGGCTTACGACTCCTCTTTTTATCACAACTAAGCTTAGACGCCATAGTCAATGAGAGCCAACTACAGTGGTACCCCGACTTACGATATTAATCCTTCAGAGAGGGCATATTTTAAGGCGAAAGTCAGAGAGGGCATATTTTAAGGCGAAACAATCGTTACACGAATCAATTATCCCCATAAGAAATAATGGAAATAAATTTAATCCGTCCAAGACTTCCAAAAGTAGTTAAATAAAATATTTTTAGAACTTTTTGACATTAAATAATACAGAATTTAATGAATAATACCTAAATACACATGTAAATATTGTACAATAACATGTCACTTACATTTATTGAAGAGTTGTTGATGTGTGGAGGACAGGAGGAGGGGAGAAGGTGTAGTAGTATGCTAGTGTTTGGAAGGGGAATCCCCTTCCATTAACACTGCAGGTACCAAGTTCTTTTCTGGGGTTACTGGCCTTTTTCTTTGAATGCTACACTCCCTGCATGAATGCTACACTCCCTGCATGCCTACTACACTTCCTGCATGCCTAGTACACTCCCTGCATCCTTGCTACACTCCCTGCATCCTTGCTACACTCCCTGCATCCTTGCTACACTCCCTGCATCCTTGCTACACTCCCTGCATCCTTGCTACACTCCCTGCATCCTTGCTACACTCCCTGCATCCTTGCTACACTCCCTGCATCCTTGCTACACTCCCTGCATCCTTGCTACACTCCTGCATCCTTGCTACCTCCCTGCATCCTTGCTACACTCCCTGCATCCCTGCTACACTCCCTGCATCCCTGCTACACTCCCTGCACCCCTGCTACACTCCCTGCATCCCTGCTACACTCCCTGCATCTTTGCTACACTCCTGCATGCCTGCTACACTCCCTGCATGCCTGCTACACTCCCTGCATCCTTGCTACACTCCCTGCATCCCTGCTACACTCCCTGCATGCCTGCTACACTCCCTGCATGCCTGCTACACTCCCTGCATGCCTGCTACACTCCCTGCATGCCTGCTACACTCCCTGCATAAATGCTACACTCCCTGCATGAATGCTTCACTCCCTGCACATTCTTTACCACAGGCTTGGCACTAGGAGCTTTCTTGGGGCCCATGGTGGCTTATTTAGCAGTTGCAAGCACTAAAACAGTGGAATAATGACAATATACTGGTATGAATGCGTGGGTGTGGGTGGGTGGTCGCTCTCACTTGTAAACAATAGCACACTGACGCTCCCTGGAGTGCGCGCTCAGCTGGGCGCCAAGCGGACACGTCCGGTACGAATGTCGTTACACGAAGCAAACATCGTAAATCACAGTCAAATTTTTTACGTTATAAATATCGGTTATCGAAAATAATGTAAAATGATAGCATCGTAAGTTGGGGTACCACTGTAGTTAACAAAAGAGTAAATGAGAGGAGAATGAGATACGGACTTCAGACAAGGTAAAAACACAAACTGAACAGGTAGTGGGCAATCACTCGGTCAGGCGAAATAAATGCGTATGATACGTGTCCACTTTTAGTTCATTCATGTACGTTTGTAAGAGTTTGTGAAACTTACCTCAAAATAATTTTTATTATAATAATAATTACCTCACAATACAAATACTCTTACATTTGTACAAGTTGTACAAGTTAGTACAGAATAAACAAACAGCAACACTCCCATTCTCATGCAACACAATATTTTTAGAGTTAATGATATTATTATTATTATTATTATTATTATTATTATTATCATAATAAAAAGAAGCGCTAAACCCAGAAGGGTCATGAATAGCTACAGTGGACCCTTGAAAATCGTGATTAATCCGTTCCTGAGAGTCCGCCTATTTTCAAAATAGACGATTTTGAAAACCATTTTCCCCATAAGAAATAATGTAAATCAAATTAATCCATTCCAGACATCCAAAAGTATTTAAAAAATATTTTTTTTTTTACATAAAATGTACATTTATCTACACAGAAAACAATGAGACATGAAGAATAAAACAGTAATAACTTGACACTTACCTTTATTGAAGAGTTGTTGATGTGTGGAAGACAGGAGGAGGGTAGAGGATTTAAGAGTTACTATTGTTTGGAATAGAAATTCCCTTCCATAGACTTCAAGTACCAAGTCCTTTTCCGGGGTTACTTCCCTTCTTTGTCTTTTACTGCCACATTACATTCATTACTTACTTTAAAATATTTGTAGTCTTAATGTAGGGAGAGAGGTGTGTAGTATTTATTTGTAGGAATTCAGTGTAGGTAGCCTGTAGACGTAGGTACACGTATGTAGCCCCCACCCGGGGCTACATACGTAGTACCTACACAGCCATATTATTACACTACATATTATTACACTACACAGCCATATTATTACACTACACAGCCATATTATTACACTACACAGCCATATTATTACACTACACAGCCATATTATTACACTGCACAGCCATATTATTACACCGCACAGCCATATTATTAGCATGTTCACCGAGTTTAATCGTTTCTAACAATTACCTTTAGATGCCATCATAAACAAAGGGAGAAGTAATGAATAATTCATGCCGAGAATTGTAAACAAACGCGTATGATGGGCGGTTACTGCACCAGACGCCAGATTTACAGTTTTCTCTAACCCTGCATCAGAGAAAACGTAATGTTTACTCTCCACCCAACTCACCACTCGATAGCATATAAACATTGTTTTTTTTTTTTATTAACACATCGGCCGATTCCCACCAAGGCAGGGTGGCCCGAAAAAGAAAAACTTTCATCATATAAACATTGTATCAATGTTTATATGCTATATGATATGTAATATGTTTCTTATATAATTTTGAAGAAATTTTCATAGATGGAGTAATGAAAATGTCTATATTAACCTAAAATAAAACATTTAACCTAAAATAAGACACTTGTTTGAGCTTGGTGTGGAAAAGTACCCTGGCTGATTTGTGTGGGGAAGTACCCTGCCTGGTGTGGGGAAGTACCCTGCCTGGTGTGGGGAAGTACCCTGGCTAATTTGTGTGGGGAAGTACCCTACTTGGTGTGGGGAAGTACCCTGCCTGGTGTGGGGAAGTACCCTGCCTGGTGTGGGGAAGGACCTCGTCTGGTGGGTTCTTTCTTGAATTCTATCGTGGCTTATTTAGCAGTTGCAAGCACTAAAATGAATGGAATAATGACAAAATGTATGGTATGAATGCGTGGGTGGCGGTCACTCGCTGGTAAACAATGGCACACTTGACGCTCAATGTGGTGTTTATGTGCCCAGGCGGCTGGGAGGCCACATGGATGCATTTCATTTCAGACGACCGCCGTTTTTTAAGCCAACGGACGTACTATTTCAAGTCAATATTTTGCCAAAAAAAGTGGACGATTTTCAAATTCGCCGATCTTCAAAGGAGACAATTTTCAAGGGTCCACTGTATATATAGAGTGAAGGCATATTTTTCTACAGTTATCTCTCAGTGTTTGACTAGAGAAAACATAATTCTTCTGATACTCCTACAAAGTTGCTTGGTAAACAAATCTCATATTTGTGTCAATTTTTATTCTGTGGGTGTATGCATCATGTTTATATGCTATGTAACGTGTTTTTTAAATAATTTTGAAGAAAATGTCATAGGTGGATTAATGAAAATATCTATAATAACGTAAAATAAGACATTTATTAAGGTGCCCAAGAGTGATTATTATTAGTATTATATGTAGTGTTTTCCCTCTGCCTGGCAACCACACCTCCTTAGCATATAAACAGCATGTTTATATGCTTTGTAACGTGTTTATTATATAATTTTGAAGAAAATATCATAGATGGATTAATGAAAATTTCTATATTAACGTAAAATAAGACATTTAATGTGCCCAAGAGTGATTATTATTAGTATTACGTAATGTTTTCCCTCCTCCCAGCACCCACACCTCCATAACATATAAGCAGAATGTTTATATGCTATGTAATGTGTTTCTTATATAATTTTGTAGAAAATATCATAGATGGATTAACCCTTAAACTGTCCAAACGTAGATATACGTTTGTACGCGTACTGCTCCAAACGTAGATCAACGTTTTATTTTTCATTCCTTCAAATTTAGTGCAATTGGCCTGAGTCACCTAGACATGAGAGAATGGGTCTGCGCCCTCAGTGTGTGCAGTATTAAAAAAATCTGGGACCACTTAGTACCTTGTGGGAGCACTAGTTCAATTGAGTGCCAGCTGGAGCAAATAATGTGGCAAACACCATGGATTCACTGATGTCATGTCGCATTAACACTCCCCTTATAAGAGGAAAGTAAAAATAGGTTCGATAAATACATGAGTGGCTGTGGGTGGGTGTGAGTTGGACCTGACTAGCTTGTGCTACTAGGTCTGATGCTGTGCTCCTTCCTTCAGAGGATGTGACCTGACTAGGTGGGTCATTGGTCTAAGCTGGGGGGTGACATGGACCTGCCTTGCATGGGCCAGTAGGCCTTCAGCAGTGTTCCTTCTTTTTTATGTTCTTATATATTCGGCAGGCTGGCTTTGGCTGTCTCTGGCTGTCTCTGTGTCTATATCTGTCTATATCTCTGTCTATATCTCTGTCTATATCTCTGTCTATATCTTTGTCTATATCTGTCTATATCTCTGTCTATATCTGTCTATATCTATCTGTCCTATATCTCTGTATCTGTCTATATCTGTTTATCTATATATATCTGTAATATCTCTCTCACATGTACACATAAGTACAGTTATTATACATAGTGTAAATTACCTAGGATAACCCAAAAATTCCAGGCAAAGTCCTATACAATGCTTGTATATATAAGACATAATACGCATGACTGGCAAGTAATACGCATTGTCACATTGTCACTTCTGCATCGCGTATAATACCTGTTGGCTTACGAGCTGCACTCAGACTGAGACAAGCAGACGGAAAGACACACACACACACAGGCAGACGGAAAGATACACACACAGGCAGACGGAAAGATACACACACAGGCAGACGGAAAGACAGATAAGCAGAGCTAGACAGACAGACAGATAGACAGTGGAAACAAGGAGAGGGTTCCCTGCTCCCATTCATCAATGTCATTGGGCTGTCAGTGTTATCTGACACTTGTCATAACACCATTCTTCAAGGAGTTTCATATACTCCAGGCACACACAGGCAGACAGAAAGACAGATAAGCAGAGCTAGACAGAGACACAGACAGATAGACAGATGGACAGATAGATAGACAGATACAGTGAAAACAAAGCGAGGGTTCCCTGCGCACATTCATTCATCAATGTCATTGGGCTGTCAGTGTTATCTGACACTTGTCAAAACAACCATTAGTCAAGAAGTTTCATATTATACTCCAGGCACACATAGGCAGGCAAACAAAGACAGATAAGCCGAGCTAGACAGATAGATAGAAACATAGATAGACAGATAGATAGACAGATAGATAGACAGATAGATAGACAAACAGATAGATAGACAGATAGATAGACAGATCGATAGATAGACAGATAGATAGATAGACAGATACAGACAGTGAAAACAAAGCAAGGGTTCCTTGCACACATTCATTCATCAATGTCACTGTCTTATCAGTAGTTATCTGACAATTGTCATAACACCATTCTTCAAGGAGTTTCATATATACTCCAGGATGTCTAAAACATTGCTGGGACCTATAAATACTTTGTATATATTTATAGACAATAGTAAATGACCAAGGCAGGTGAAATTGTTCACCTGTTGGTGTCATTGTGACTATTTGAGTACTATTTCAGTACCTAATATTAGTGTTAGAACAAAGATTGGCTATGAAATCACAAGAACTATTATAAATTGTAATTACCAGAACATAAAAATTGTATAAAATAAAATAAAAACTAGAAAAAAAAGTATTATCGGCATTACTTCTGCAAGCGGCAGGACTTGTTGTTGCCGTCAGGTGAGCATCCAGCACCAACTTGTCGGGCTTATATCTCGGTAAGTACTGGCCCTAAATTTTTTTTTTTAGCCTATCCTGTTTATAAAAATGCGCTCTTCATTTTTTAAAAAAAAAAACGATTTTTTTTTTTTCAAAATATTCGGAGCAGTGCGATAGTGAACGTAGATCTACGTGTGGACAGTTTAAGGGTTAATGAAAATGTCTATATTGACATAAAATAGGACATTTAACCCTTTCGTGGTCGGTGCTGTAATAGTACGTTTTACGCGCCAGGGTCGGTGCCGTACTAGTACGCATAAATTCTAGCGGCCTCAAATTAAGCGGGAAATGGCTGGTAGGCAGGTTTCTATGTTATTTATATTGTTTATTATGTCATATTAGATCAATTGTGATAGATAAATCACAATTGATCTAATATGATTAAGCGATAGAAAAAGGACACGAAACTAACTCTTCCAATGTTATTGGAAGCATATAGGGCCACTAACAACACCGCCGCCGCCGCCACCACCACTATACGGCTTATGCTGCCAGTGGCCCTGATAACCCAACACCACCACCACCACCACCACCACCACCACTCGTGACATACGTAATAACATATTTTATTAATTCTAGAGTGTATATCAGGTTTCTATGTTATTTATATTGTTTATTATGTCATATTAGATCAATTGTGATAGATAAATCACAATTGATCTAATATGACATTAGCATCATATTGAAGGAGTATCTTGTCCTGTCTCCAAACAAACTCTCCTCCTCCCTGTCTTCCATAAGCCAACAAGAGTCTTCAATAAAGGTATGTAATGTTTATATTTATTTTTATTTATTTCTCATTGTTTTCTGTATGTAAAACTATAGTTATTCTTTAAAAAAGGTATTTTTTTTTTTAATATTTTTGGGTGTTTGGAACGGATTAATTGAATTTACATTATTTCTTATGAGAAATATTGGTTTGACTTTCGAACAATTTGAGTTTCGGCCTAGCTTCTGGAACGGATTAAGTTTGAAACTCGAGGTACAACTGTATCTGTGATTTTTTTATATCTTCAGGTGTGCTAATATGGTGTTTAATATCTAGTTTGGCAGAGAGCATGTATAGTTCCTTTATATAAAGGGAAGGTGCATAAAAGAGATTGTAAGAATTATAGGGGAATAAGTTTACCGAGTATACCAGGTAAAGTGTATGGCAGGGTTATTATTGAAAGAATTAGAGGTAAGACAGAGAGTAGGATTGCAGATGAGCAAGGAGGCTTTAGAGTGGGTAGGGGATATGTAGATCAAGTGTTTACAGTAAAGCATATATGTGAACAGTATTTAGATAAAGGTAGAGAAGTTTTCATTGCATTTATGGATTTAGAAAAGGCATATGATAGAGTGGATAGGGAGCAATGTGGCAAATGTTGCAAGTGTATGGAATAGGTAGTAAGTTACTGAAGGCTGTAAAGAGTTTTTATGAGGATAGTGAGGCTCAGGTTAGGGTGTGTAGGAGAGAGGGAGATTACTTCCCAGTAAAAGTAGGTCTTAGACAGGGGTGTGTAATGTCACAATTGTTGTTTAATATATTTATAGATGGGGTTGTAAAAGAAGTAAATGCTAGGGTGTTGGGGAGAGGGGTGGGATTAAATTATGGGGAATTAAATGCAAAATGGTAGTTGACACAGTTACATTTTTCTGATGATACTGTGCTTATGGGAGATTCTAAAGAAAAGTTGCAAAGGTTAGTGGACGAGTTTGGGAGGGTGTGTAAAGGTAAAAAGTTGAAAGTGAACATAGATAAGAGTAAGGTGATGAGGGTATCAAACGATTTAAATAAATAAAAATTGGATATCACATTGGAGAGAGGGATTATGGAAGAAGTAAATGTTTTCAGATATTTGGGAGTTGACATGTCAGCGGATGGGTTTATGAAGGATGAGGTTAACCATAGAATTGATGAAGGAAAAAAGGTGAGTGGTGCGTTGAGGTATCTGTGGAGACAAAAAACGTTATCCATGGAAGCAAAGAAGGGAATGTACGAAAGTATAGTGGTACCAACACTCTTATATGGGTGTGAAGCATGGGTTGCAAATGCTGCAGCGAGGAGGCGGCTAGAGGCAGTGGAGATGTCCTGTCTAAGGGCAATGTGTGGTGTAAATATTATGCAGAAAGTTCGGAGTGTGGAAATTAGGAGAAGGTGTGGAGTTACTAAAAGTATTTGTCAGAGGGCTGAAGAGGGGTTGTTGAGGTGGTTTGGTCATTTAGAGAGAATGGACTTGGAGAGCGTATAAATCTGTAGGGGAAGGAAGGCGGGGTAGGGGTCGTCCTCAAAAAGGTTGGAGGGAGGGGATAAAGGAGATTTTGTGGGCGTGGGGTTTGGACTTCCAGCAAGCATGTGTGAGCGTGTTAGATAGGAGTGAATGGAGACGAATGGTTTTTGGGACCTGACGAGCTGTTGGAGTGTGAGCAGGGTAATATTTTGTGAAGATATTCAGGGAAACCAGTTAATTGATTTAGTTGGACTTGAGTCCCGGAAATGGGAAGTACAATATCTGCACTTTAAAGGAGGGGTCTGGGATAGTGACAGCGGGGAGGGACTTTTTCTTAGCTATCGTATCTGAGCGCCTCTGCAAAGACAGTGATTATGTATGAGTGAGGTGAACGTGTTGAATGATGATGAAAGTATTTTCTTTTTGGGAATTTTCTTTCTTTTTGGGTCACCCTGCCTCGGTGGGAGACTGCAGACTTGTTGGAAAAAAAAAATTACTAAATACAAAATTTTACTTTCATTCTGCAGTACTGTATCTTAACAAGTATTGTTACACCAGACTGAATGCTGTGCAGTACAGTGGACCCTCGGTTTTCGTGTATCTCTGTTTTCACGGATTTCAGTTTTCGCGCATTTTTTCGTGGAAATATTGGCTTCATTTTCGCCGATTGTGTCCGTTTTTGTCAATGGTACTGAACCTGTCCAGTGCCCAGTGCGCATACAAAGCCCGCAAGCTCGCCTCCCACACACATTCTCAGGCAGTGTAGCATTGTTTCTGGTTGAGTGAACATTATCCTGTGAGTTCATACAAAACATTTCTAAACAATCCATTGTTTTTGGCCCTTGATTATTGTGTGTGACTGCTAAATAAGCCACCATGGGCCAAAAGAAAGCACCTAGTGCCAGTCCTTTGGTAAAGAAAGTGAGGAACACCATAGAATTAAAGAAAGAAATCGTTGCAAAGTATCAAAGTGGAGTCGATAAAGGCTATAGCGCCAGCCAGCGATAAAGTGTAACACTAACAGTGTAGCAAGTAAGTTAAGCAATTAAGCGATAGAAAAGTGACGACACAAAACTTAACTCCTCCATTGTTGTTTGAGGTATATAGGGGCACTGAGACCAGAGCTGCCCTCTGCCACCATCTCTTCCAAGATAAGTGTAAATATTTCTTATTTATAAAGTGTAAATATTTCTTATTTATAAAGTGTAAATATTTCTTATTTATAAAGTGTAAATATTTCTTATTTATAAAGTGTAAATATTTCTTATTTATAAAGTGTAAATATTTCTTATTTATAGATTAACCCTTTGACTGTCACAACCCAAAATCCTGAGGTGTCTTCTGTTGTCACAAAATATTCGAAAAAATCTTATCAAAATGTTAAGATTATTTTTCTGATTGTTTAAAGCCCAATTTTTTTTTTTTTTTGCGGTCAGTACTTATGGAGATATAGAGGCGTAAAGTTGGCAAAAAATGAGCCGCATATGGAAACAGCGGCGAATGCCGCTCACTGGTAAACTTTGGTTTACTTCCTTTCAAAGGTTTCTTGTTTTTTTCACTATTTTATTTTCTCACGTAACTTATGTGGCCTGTGAGACCAAAGTAAGGTGTAATGTATATATATACACTCGTATGCAACACAATAATCGCACAAACATTAGTATCATTATATTGTTTACAAAACTTGTTTACACAGACCAACAATAAAAAAAAACTGTTTATTACTATTGTTCTATAGTATATATACACATATATAATGACTGGACACTTTCCATCAACTTTCCTTAGCACTTGGAAGCTCTAAGCTGTGTGTGTATGGACATCTAAATTTGCTGAGTCAGGGTAAGGCAGCTGTCAAAATGACATTATACTATTACTCACCACCCTCACTGCCTGTCAACCTGTCAAGACAAATATGGTCCCATCTCTTCTTCCCCCACAACCTCTTTCCTTTCCTTGCTAGCTTCCTTTCTTCCTTCATTCCTTCCTTTCTTCCTTCATTCCTTCCTTCCTTCCTTCTTTTCTTACTTCTTTTGTTCCTTCTTTCCTCTCATCTCTTCCTTCCTTCCTTTCTTTTTTTCTTCCTTTCTTAATTCCTTCCTTCCTTCCTTTCCTCCTTCCTTCTTCTTTCCTTCCTTCCTCTCATCTCTTTTTCCTTCCTTCCTTCCTTCCTTCCTCTCATCTCTTCTTTCCTTCCTTCCTTCCTTCCTCTCATCTCTTCCTTCCTTTCTTTCTTTCTTCCTTTCTTAATTAATTCCTTCCTTCTTTCCTTCCTTCCTCTCATCTCTTCTTTCCTTCCTTCCTCTCATCTCTTCTTTCCTTCCTTCCTCTCATCTCTTCTTTCATTCCTTCCTTCCTCTCATCTCTTCTTTCATTCCTTCCTTCCTCTCATCTCTTCTTTCCTTCCTTTTATCTCTTCTGTCCTTCCTCTCATCTCTTCCTTCCTTACTTTCTTTCTTTCTTCCTTCCTTCCTTCTGTTATCCAGGGCATTGCTTTTTGTCACAAACTCCTCAAAACCATGAAATTCATCTTCAGAGACACTTCCATCTGTGTTAGAGCTATCACTGGGGAAGAGAACAGTCCCAGATTTGCCGGGGAGTCAAATATTTCTTACCGCTAGGCATGTTAAACATGGACTACTGAAATGGCTTTCCCACAATGCACCACTGGCTCCCCGGTTTTTTTTATACTGCGCACACTGACCATAGAGACCCATTCTCTCACATGTGGGCCTACCAGCTTTCTCCCACTTGATTTGAGGCCACTAGAATTTATGCGTATTAATACGTCTGAAACATTGGCTTGTAAGATGTATATATACGACCGAAACAGTCAAAGGGTTAAAGTGTAAATATTTCTTATTTATAAATTACGTACATTGTTTCAGTGTGAATACTTGTGGTGGCTTCTGCTGCCTCCACCACCACCACTATATGTACGGCTTATGGTCAATGGCCCTTATAAACCCAACAACAATAACACTATCACCAGTCCTCACATTTGTAATGACATATTTTATTCATTCTAGAGTATATATCATGTTTCTATGTTATTAATATTGTTTATTATGTCATATTAGATGAATTGTGATAGATAAATAAGCCGTAGAGCTGATATTAGTGTCAAATTGAAGCATTTTGCCCTGCCTCCAAACAATAAACTCGCCTCCCTCTCTCCTCTCCGTCTTCCATACACCAACAAGAGTCGTCAATAAAGGTAAGTGTGATGTTAAATGTTCATTTATACATGTTATTAGTGCTTTATATTTATTTGTCATTCTTTTCTGTATGTAAATCTATATTTAATCTTTAAAAAATTATTTTTTGTTAAGCCTTTCGGGGTTTCGGCCGTACTAGTACGGCTTACGCACCAGGGTTTTCGTCGTACTATTACGCCTAAATTCTAGTGCCCTCAAATCAAGTGGTAACAGGCTGGTAGGCCTAGATGTGAGAGAATTGGTTTGTGCAGTCAGTGTGCGCAGTATAAAAAAAATCCTGCACCACACAGTGCATAATGAGGAAAAAAAAACTCTGACCATGCTTTTGGTTTAAAACAGCAACTTTGCAGTCTATTTTCGTATACTCGTATGCTTGTATACTCGTTTTCTTAGTCTCTTTCGATAGAATGGTTGATATATTACAGAAATAGAGATAGTACCTTGAAACTGAGCGCAAAGTAGCGAAAATGTTCGATTTTTGCTGATGTTCAAGAGTAAACAAATCACACCATGCATCCTATACACATCAACTGGGTAGTCTAATATTCTTGCACAAGTGCACTGATATTATTTATACCATTTTTACAATTATGCAGTTGTATACATAACAGTAAATCTTCTATTTTTTGTGAGAATAAAAATTCAAAATGGAAAGCAAAAGTAATGTAAGAGGGGCCTGGAGACGTGACTAATGAACAGATAAAATGTTATTTTAGTGCCAGGAATGTCTGTCTTGTTTATTCTGGACCCTATTTTGAAATTTGTGTGAAATTGGCCAAATTGCAAATTTCTGACCACCTTATTGGGTAGTTCAAATCGGTAAATTGGCGGTTTCTTATACTTAATTGATAGAACAAATGGAATTCTAGTGAAATAGCTATAATTTTAGTGGACTGAAACATTGGAATTTACCGAAAATAGGGCCCAAAGTGGGCGAAATCGCTGATGCGTAAATGTCATTTATACCGCTAACTTCGCGAGAGCATAATTCCGTTAGTTTTCCATCAAATTTCATAATTTTGGTGGCGGTATGATCGGAAAAAGATTATCATTTTGTAAGAAAAAATAATTTTTTTTTCCCCGAAAAATTTGCGACCCTGAGAACGAGTTTCGGAGAGGGCCTTGCAACCCCGAAAGGGTTAATACAATATTTTTGACTCGGTATTAGGCGGCCACTCGGAGTTCGGCGAGTCGGCTATCCATCCCGAACACGTACGCGTGTGGCCGTGGCCCAGCTGGGCGCCCAGGCACTCAGTGTGTTATTGTTTACAAGCGAGCGAACACTACCCACGCACCACCCACGCATTCATACCATATATATTGTCATTATTCCAGTGTTTTTAGTGCTTGCAACTGCTAAATAAGCCACCATGGGCCCCAAGAAAGCTCCTAGTGCCAAGCCTGTGGTAAAGAATATGCAGGGAGTGAAGCATTCATGCAGGGAGTGTAGGAGGGATGCAGGGAGTGTAGCAGGGATGCAGGGAGTGTAGCAGGGATGCAGGGAGTGTAGCAGGGATGCAGGGAATGTAGCAGGGATGCAGGGAGTGTAGCAGGGATGCAGGGAGTGTAGCAGGGATGCAGGGAGTGTAGCAGGGATGCAGGGAGTGTAGCAGGGATGCAGGGAGTGTAGCAGGGATGCAGGGAGTGTAGCAGGGATGCAGGGAGTGTAGCAGGGATGCAGGGAGTGTAGCAGGGATGCAGGGAGTGTAGCAGGGATGCAGGGAGTGTAGCAGGGATGCAGGGAGTGTAGCAGGGATGCAGGGAGTGTAGCAGGGATGCAGGATGTGCAGGGAGTGTAGCAAGGATGCAGGGAGTGTAGCAAGGATGCAGGGATGTAGCAAGGATGCAGGGAGTGTAGCAAGGATGCAGGGAGTGTAGCAAGGATGCAGGGAGTGTAGCAGGCATGCAGGGAGTGTAGAAAGGATGCAGGGAGTGTAGCAGGGATGCAGGGAGTGTAGCAAGGATGCAGGGAGTGTAGTAGGCATGCAGGGTGTGTAGTAGGCATGCAGGGAGTGTAGCATTCATGCAGGGAGTGTAGCATTCATGCAGGGAGTGTAGCATTCATGCAGGGAGTGTAGCATTCATGCAGGGAGTGTAGCATTCAAAGAAAAGGCCAGTAACCCCAGAAAGAACTTGGTACCTGCAGTGTTAATGGAAGGATTTCCCTTCAAACACTAGCAGGTACCACCTCTCTCCTCCTCCCGTCCTCCACACATCAACAACTCTTCAATAAATGTAAGTGACATGTTATTGTACTATTTATTTCTTAATTTTTTTATAAAATTGTGTTTAATTTAATGTCAAAAAGTTCTAAAAAATATTTTATTTTAATACTTTTGGATGTCTGGGACGGATTAATTTTATTTCCATTATTTCTTATGGGGAAAATAGAATCGGAGTTCGACCAAACCGGTGGTCGACGGGCCCTCTGTGACAGATTGCCGACGAGAACCGGGGGCTCACTGTATAGTTATTCTCTATAAAATGTATTTTTTGTTAATATTTCCCATAAGAAATAATGTAAATCCAATTAATCATTTCCAGACACCCAAAAATATTAACAGAAATAGATTTTATAGAGAATATCTATAATTTTACATACAAACTAGGGCATACGAAAACCAAGGTTCCACTGTATTTCTTATGGGGAAAATGGTTTCAGTTTCCGCCGATTTCAGTTTTAGCCAATCCCTCTGGAACGGATTAAACACAAAAACCAAGGGTCCACTGTACTTTAGTGTTTTGTTCAAACATTTATTTTATACTTTGTGTTTGGTGTTTGTGGTATAATTTAAAAAAAAAAAAAAAGTACTTCATGGACATGTAAAGTTTGCAGCATTTATGTCTTTAGTTGATTTTTTTTATTTAATATTTCATCTTTACTATCTTCAAACATTATTTATAATTTGACTAATTATTTTCAGGTCACAATCACGAAGAAGCTCAAGGTTTCGCTGGAGTAGAGGAAGAAGAGATGACGGTGATAAGAGGACTAGTCTTGCGCGAGCACTTTGCAGGTCACGATCACGAACAAGCTCAAGGTCTTGTTCAAGCAAAGAAAGAAGAGGCAACAGTGATATGAGGGCTTGTCATGTGCGAGCATTTCGCAGGTCACGATCACGAACAAGCTCACGATCTTGCTCAAGCAGAGGAAGAAGAGATGATGGTGGTAGGACTAGTCTTGTACGAGTGCTTCGCAGGTCACGATCACGAACAAGCTCACGATCTCGCTGGAGTAGAGGAAGAAGAGATGTTGGTGGTAGGACTAGTCTTGTGCAAGCACTTCGCAGGTCACGATCACGAACAAGCTCGCGATCTCGCTCAAGCAGAGAAAGAAGAGATGTTGGTGGTAGGAGGACTAGTCTTGTGCGAGCACTTCGCAGATCACGATCACGAACAATCTCGCGATCTCGCTTAAGCAGAGGAAGAAGAGACAAAGGTGAAGACAAGAATGGTGTTGTTGTGCGGGCACTACAGTCTCTCCACAAAGTTCATAACAGGGAGTGTGCCATGTATCGCAAAAACCCACTTGCTCATCCTGATTACACAAAAGAATATCAAGCATTTGTTGAAAAGAAAAGGAAAAAAATTCTTTCTCTTGGTGGTGATCCATACACATACAATATGACAAAAGACTGGGAAGTATTTTGGAAATCTCGTTTAGAAACTCTCTTTAATGAATCCTGGACAATCAAAAGAGACCAATGTGTTTCACTGCTACCCATCAATAAGCTTTTTCCTCGTTCTCCCTCCTGTTCATCCAGTAGTTTTGTCTCTTCAAGTAGTTCTTCAGATGCTAGACACTATAAATCTAGAAATTACCATAGGAAGAGAGCTAAATATTCTAGATCACCGAGTGTAGAAATAAAAAGAAAGTTAAAGAAGAAAAAGAGGTGCAGTGAAAGAAGAGGAGGAAGTGATAAAATTAGAGATTATGAAGTCAAAGAAGTTCAAAGACAAGAGAAGAAAGATGACAAATATAAAGATCATATCAGAAAGGAAGATAGAAGTGATATCTATAGAAATTCAAAATTGCTGAGTGAAACATCACAGGGTAATGATGTGCGCACTGCAAGAGTAACAAGTACCCCTCTTGATAAAGATGTGCGCACTGCAAGAGTAACAAGTACCCCTCTTGATAAAGACATAGTAGACAACAGAAGACATACCTTGGCTGTAAATGAAGTAAAATCTTCCAGCATATTAAACAGCACTAAGCAATCACCTGACAGTCATATTATTACAGATAAGACTTATGAAAAAAATACACTGAAAATGAGAAGTTTTAGATTAGGTTATTCTCCGGAAAAATCTGAATGTTTTTCTCGGAAGAAAGAACAAATGAAAGATTATGCAGCTAATTATTTACCAGAAGAGGAAGTATCTTCTACTACACCTGAATGTTTTACAACTGATGTGATAGATGTTTTAGAGACATTGGGTCGTTTAGGTGAGAAGTTGGGTGCATTACTGAAGCCTGTTATGTTATTACATGAGAAGGCATTAAAACTGAAATCTAGTGGATTGGATACAATGAAAATTTTTGATGAAATTGATAATAAAATATTATTACATATGATAGGAGATAAATTAAGAAATGCAATGAAAAGTGAGACACTAAATATCATCCAGAAGGTCATTATTCAAGAAGCCGAGCAAAGATTAACTTCTCTGCTTGAACGAGAAAAAGATCGCTCTTTGCTGTATGATTTAAATATTGAGAGCATAGCTAGTGCTTGTCTTGGGAAGACTTCAGCTGAAACTATAACCTTTATTGAAAATGCTTTGTTTTATCATGGGCACACCGATGTTCCTCAAGATCAGTTAATGAAGATCGACTCGGCAGTTAAAGCAGAACAAGCTAAAACATTAAATCTCTCAAGGAATGTGTCTGAAGGGAGAGATTGTGTGGCTAGTCAGTCATCCCAGTTTCCTGCAAGGCCAGAAAGTAAAAGTCATCATGATGCAGTGCTACCATTGCAACACACAAACTTTAATTCAGACTTGTTTCCACCTCACCATTTAGGGTCTACTCCATACTCTTCTCAAATAAGCAACTCGCCACTCTTTACTGTTCCGTCTGCACCACCGCCACTGCCGCCGCCGCCACCACCACCACCACTACCTGTACCTTCACCTGCTTCTACTACACAAGTGATACCTCGGCCTGTTCCACCACCTGCCATTACTCCTGGAAGTTGCAATTTTAATCCTTCAGCAACTGGAAAAGGCATAATGAGTGATAAAATATCATTAACAGAATTTCTTTCTTTAATGTCAAGTTCAACTGGAATGGATAGTTTGAAACCAACAGATTGTTCTGAATCACATTCAAAACATGTCATATCTAAAGTAGAAGATAAGATACATGATCGTTATCCCTCAGCTTCCTTCACAAAAGATAATTATCCCACTGTATCATCCCATAATTTACAAACTTCATGTGTAGTTTCTACATCACACTTGATCAATCCAAGTAGATCTCAGCTGTCCAAGAAACAACAACAACAATACATTTTGTCTTCAAAGACTGAGACAATGAAACCAATTAAGATTACTTTACCTAAAGTTGAAACACACAAGAATTTTGCGAGAACTTTCAATCCTTTAGGTGAAGAGGCATCAGAAAGTGAAGAATCTTAATTGTCGGCTTAGAGTTGCAATTTAATTTTTCTAATGTGCAAAACTTTAATAGAATATTTAAAAAACACTATTACAACACCTGTGTATCCATGTAATCTGTTTGACCATGACTGCATCCAGCATTAGTGTACTTTTAAATCTGTATTATCATTAAACCATTCAGGAAACATTGTGTATACAGTACTTTTGCTAAATAGGATGTGCAGGTAGCAATAGGATGTGCAGGTAACAATAGGATGTACAGGTAACAATAGGATGTGCAGGTAACAATAGGATGTACAGGTAACAATACAAATTAAAAATTTATGTACATAAGAGTGATGCTGTTAAAGAAACAGATGTGTGAATGTATACATCATACACATAATTGATATACAGCTTAAACTGAGTTCCTATTTACAGTGGACCCTTAGTTTTCGTGATTAATCCGTTCCAGAGAGTCTGCCGAAAACCGAAATTCACGAAAAACAAAAAGTCCCCATAAGAAATAATGTAAATCTAATTAATCCGTTCCAGACACCCAAAAGTATTAACAAAAAATAATTTTTTTAGAGATTAAATATAGATTTACATACAGAAAAGAATGTCAAATTAGTATAAAGCAATAATAACATCACACTTACCTTTATTGAAGACTCTTGTTGGTGTATGGTAGACAGGGAGGAGAGGGAGGAGAAGTTACTATTGTTTGGAAGGGGAATCCCCTTCCATAAAGACATTAGGTACCGAGTCCTTATCCGGGGTTACTTCCCTTCTTTGTTTTTTAATGGCACTAGGACCAACTTAAGAGTCACTGGACCCGTCGCTTAAAAAATTGTTCCAGAGAGCTCTGTTTCTGGCGTCTTTAAGATTTGCCTAAAATGGAACAAGGCATTGTCATTGAACATGTCACAGACACAGCCTACAACAGCTTTGTTTGGGTGATGTTCCTCCACAAATGTTTGCACCTCACTCCACTTTGCACAAATGTCCTTAATCTTTGAAGAAGGCACCTTCTTCCCTCTGCTGTTGCAGATGAAGCTGTTGCAGCTCTTCAGTGGTTAGCTCTTCACTGTGGTCCTCCACTAACTCTTAAACATCTTGGTCACTCACATCCAACCCCATGGAATTCCCCAATGCAACAGTACATTCCACAACAGGTGTAGGGTCGACAGGGTCAGCCTCAAACCCTTCAAAATCCTTCTCTTGGACACATTCTGGCCACAATTTTCTCCAAGCAGAGTTCATCATCCTGGAAGTCACTCCCTGCCAAGCCTTATCTATAAGGGTTATGCAATTGAAGATACTGATATTTTTCTATTATTTCTTTCTTTTAATTTTATCGTGTTTCTCACCTTTACCAAAGGGCTGGCACTAGGAGCTTTCTTTGGGCCCGTGGTGGCTTATTTAGCAGTTGCAAGCACAAAAAACAATGGATTATTACGAAATGTTTCGTATGAATGCGGTGGGTGATGCTCACTCGCCGAGAAACAATGCCAGACTAACTCTGAATGCGTCTGTGGGAGGCTTTGTGTGTGCACGGTTGGGACATGTTCCATACGACCGCCAAAATCAAAGGGAAATCATGAAAACCAAGGCTGTATTTTGACGAAAAAATTTGCCGATAACCAAAATTCATGAAAACTGAGACTCGTGAAAATCAAGGGTCCACTGTATATTGAAAATGATTTATCACATAACGATTAATGAAGAATAATTGGGATGCTTGTAATGTTTATAGGTATCATTAACCTCTGTGTATTGTTTTACTCTTGTTATTGTTTAACACCCTGTTTCATTGTATCAGAACATAGTATACCTTGTTTCATTGTATCAGGACATAGTATACCTTGTTTCATTGTATCAGGACATAGTATACCTTGTTTCATTGTATCAGGACAGTATACCCTGTTTCATTGTATCAGGACATAGTATACCCTGTTTCATTGTATCAGGACATAGTATACAGGTATCCCTCAACATTCAAGTTTTCCACTTTCACGGGCTTCACACATTCGCGAATTCCGGGCCGCCAAATTCCCAGCCGCCAAATTCCCACCCACCAAATCATATTTAAGTTTCCCGCCACCCGAGCGTCCCTACTACCTTCCTTCCGACCCGGCAGCCAGCCCGCCCAAAACTCACTCACTCACTCACTGAGTGTTTTCTTCGTTAATTATTTGTTATTAAACTACAGTATAACATGTATGTAGTACTATATAGTACAATATTTTACTATGTTTTCATGCGTTTTATGATTGTTCATGGTTCAATAGGTTAAGGAAGCAGTAAGTAATGAATGTACTAAATAAAGGTTATCTATCTGTTACATTCATTCTACCTGCATCCTGCAATAACCTGCAGCGCTGTATAACCCCTGTGGTTTAGCGCTTCTATTTGATTATAATAATAATAATATCTATTACATTTATTCCAAATTGATATCAGAAACATGATAAATACCCTAGAACTGTAATAAAGATGCTGAAATGAATAATACAGTGGTCCCTCGGTTTTCGTGCATCTCCGAACTCGAACATTTATGTAAGTGTATTTTCGTAAGTGCTGTTGCAAGTGTATTTTTGGGGGTCTGAAATAGACTAACCTATGTGACATTATTTCTTAAGGAAGTAAATTCGTTCAGTAATGGCACTTGAGCAGCATTCTGGAACGAATTTTCGGCGAAAACTGAGGGACCACTGTATATGCCATATTATATGAGTGGGGTAAGAGAGCAGGCAGACCGCCACCATAAAAGATGTTTACATCAGGGTAAACATGCCTAAATCACTCTTGTCATAAGAACAAATGCAAAAATAGCATTTATTATTTTTAGAATAATAATTTATAATAATTGATCTGGAACACTTTAAATGTCATCAGTATTTGGTAGCTGACATTTAGAGCACTCCACAGCAATTATTATTAATTATTATTATTATTATTATTAATATTATTATTATTATTTTTCCTTACAATATATTGTAGGGAAATAATAATAATAATTAATAATAATTGCTGTGGAGTGCTCTAAATGTCAGCTACCAAATACTGATAACATTTAAAGTGCTCCAGATCAATTATTATAAATTATTATTATTCTAAAAACAATAAATGCTATTTTTGCATTTGTTCTTATGACAAGAGTGATTTAGGCATGTTTACCCTGATGTAAACATCTTTTATGGTGGCGGTCTGCCTGCTCTCTTACCCCACTCATATAATATGGCATATATTATTCATTTCAGCATCTTTATTACAGTTCTAGTGTATTTATCATGTTTCTGATATCAATTTGGAATAAATGTAATAGATAGATAACCTTTATTACTAATATTAGTGTAATTACACAACATTTTATTAGTGCTATGGCTAACATCCACCACCTATGACGACTCACCAGACACTGACTTACTGCTAGCCTCTCCTCCCTACAATAGCTTCTCCCACTTTGTAACAATGTTAGATGGTGAATTCAATGTATTTTTCTGTAAGCTTAACTCGTATGTGTATTTTACTTTTTTATTGTTTTCTGTAATATATGAGTTATGCAAATTAAAATAAAGTTATGAAGTTGGAGTTTCATTTTTTTTTTCTAATGTATACATATTTAATTCAACATTTGGCATCATTACAAAGTGGGCGGAGCTACAGCAGAAGGAGAAGAAGCAGTGTGTCAGTAACTTGATTCCCCATGACACTTCACAACACTATAAAATACGTATTGTATAATTATACTATTACAGGCCTCCCTCCACAGCCATCTCATGTCAAAATAACATGTATATAGTACATTATTTTACGATGTTTATATGTGTTTTATGATTGTTCATGGTTCAATAGGTTAAGGAAGCAGTATTGTATTATATTTCCCTACAATATATTGGGGCACCAAACATTCGCGATTTTTCAACATTCAAGAGGCTCTTGATCCCCTAACCCTCGCGAATGTTGAGGGATACCTGTACCTTGTTTCATTGTATCATGACAGTATACCCTGTTTCATTGTATCAGGACATAGTATACCCTGTTTCATTGTATCAGGACATAGTATACCCTGTTTCATTGTATCAGGTCATAGTATACCCTGTTTCATGGTATCAGCACATAGTGTACCTTGTTTCATTGTAGCAGATATGGTCTACCCTCTTTTATTGTGCCAGGAATACACTTTGTTCCACTGTATCAGCAGTTAATACACTTTGTTTCACTGTTCAACATGTCGGCTGTCTCCCACCGAGGAAGGGTGACCCAAAAAAGTAAGAAACGCTTTCACCATCATTCACACATAATCACTGTCTTTGCAGAGGGGCCAAAATACAAAAGTGTAGATGTCGGTCTGGATTTTTATGACTAACCGTGGGTTCCAGCCCCGCCCATGGTATGGTTTATTTGCAATCATGTTATTACGATTTCGTGAGTCATTTAGATGTTACTCCAAAAACCAATATTCCAGACCCCTCTTTTAAAGTGCGGACATTGCATACCTCCCACCTCCAGGACTCGAGTATGGCTAACTGGTTTCCCTGAATCCCTTTACAAAAATTACACTGCTCATACTCGACAGCTCATCAGGTCCCCCAAAAAACATTCGTCTCCATTTACTCCTATCTAACACGCTAACACATGCCTGCTGTATGTCCAGGCCCCATGCACACAAAACTTCTTTTACCCCCTCCCTCGATCCTTTCCTAGAATGACCTCTATCCCTTCTTCTCTTCACTACAGATTTATACATTTTCCTAGTCATCCTAACCCATGTGGTTTAGCGCTTCTTTTGATTATAATAATATTTTTATTTTATTTTTTATTAACACATCGGCCGATTCCCACCAAGGCAGGGTGGCCCGAAAAAGAAAAACTTTCATCATCATTCACTCCATCACTGTCTTGCCAGAGGGGTGCTTTACACTACAGTTATAAAACTGCAACATTAACACCCCTCCTTCAGAGTGCCGGCACTGTACTTCCCATCTCCAGAACTCAAGTCCGGCCTGCCGGTTTCCCTGAATCCCTTCATAAATGTTACTTTGCTCACACTCCAACAGCACATCCTGCAGCGCTGTATAACCCCTGTGGTTTAGCGCTTCTATTTGATTATAATAATAATAATCCAACAGCACGTCAAGTATTAAAAACCATATGCCTCCATTCACTCCTATCAAATACGCTCACACTGCTTGCGGAAGTCCAAGCCCTCGCACACAAAACTTCCTTTACCCTCCCTCCAACCTTTCCTAGGCCTACCCCTACCCCGCCTTCCTCCACTACAGATTTATACACCTCGAAGTCACTCTGTCTCGTTCCATTCTCTCTACATGTCCAAACCACCTCAACAACCCCTCCTCAGCTCTCTGGACAATCGTTTTGGTAATCCCGCACCTCCTCCTAATTTCCAAACTCCGAATTCTCTGCATTATATTCACACCACACATTGACCTCAGACATGACATCTCCACTGCCTCCAGCCTTCTCCTTGTTGCAACATTCATCACCCATGCTTCACACCCATATAAGAGCGTTGGTATAACTATACTTCATACATTCCTCTTTACTTCCATGGACAAGGTTCTTTGTCTCCACAGACTCCAAGTGCTCCACTCACCCTTTTCCCTCATCAATTCTATGATTCACCTCATCCTTCATAGACCCATCCGCCGACATGTCCACTCCCAAATATCTGAATACATTCACCTCCTCCATACTCTCTCCTCCAATCTGATATCCAATCTTTCGTCACCTATTCTTTTGTTATCCTCATCACCTTACTCTTTCCTATATTCACTTTCAATTTTCTTCTTTTACACACCCTACCAAATTCATCCACCAACCTCTGCAACTTCTCTTCAGAATCTCCCAAAAGCACAGTGTCATCAGCAAAAAGCAACTGTGACAACTCCCACTTTGTATTTGCTTCTTTATCTTTTAGCCCAACACCTCTTGCCAAGACCCTCACATTCACTTCTCTTACAACCCCATCTATAAATATATTGAACAACCACGGTGACATCACACATCCTTGTCTAAGGCCCACTTTTACTGGGAAATAGTCCCTTCCCTCCTACACACTCTAACCTGAGCCTCACTATCCTCATAAAACTCTTCACTGCTTTCAGTAACCTTCCTCCTATTCCATACACCTGCAACATCTGCCACATTGCCCCCTATCTACCCTATCATACGCCTTTTCCAAATCCATAAATGCCACAAAAACATCTTTACCCTTATCCAAATACTGTTCACCTATATGTTTCACTGTAAACACTTGGTCTACACACCCCTACCTTTCCTAAAGCCCCTTGTTCATCTGCTATCCTGCTTTCTGTCTTACTCTTAATTCTTTCAATAATAACTCTACCATACACTTTACCAGGTACACTCAACAGACTTATTCCCCTATAATTTTTGCACTCTTTTGTCCCTTTGCCTTTATACAAAGGAACAATACACGCTCTCTGCCAATCCCTAGGTACCTTACCCTCTTCCATACATTTATTAAATAATAGCACCAACCACTCCAAAACTATATCCCCACCTGCTTTTAACATTTCTATCTTTATCCCATCAATCCCAGCTGCCTTACCCCCTTTCATTCTACCCACTGCCTCACAAACTTCCCTACACCCACAACTGGCTTTTCCACACTCCTACAAGATGTTATTCCTCCTTGCCCTACACAGAAATCACAGCTTCCCTGTCTTCATCAACATTTAACAACTCCTCAAAATATTCTCTCCATCTTCCCGATACCTCTTACTCTCCATTTAATAACTCTCCTCTCCTATTTTTAACTGTCAAATCCATTTCTTCTTTAGGCTTCCTCAACTTATTAATCTCATTCCAAAACTTTTTCTTATTTTCAACAAAATTTGCTGATAACATCTCACCCACTCTCTCATCTGCTCTCTTTTACATTGCTTCAACACTCTTTTAACCTCTCTTTTCTCTCCATATACTCTTCCTCCTTGCATCACTTCTACTTTGTAAAAACCTCTCATATGCTAACTTTTTCTCCTTACTACTCTCTTTACATCATCATTCCACCACGCTCCTCTTCCTCCGCACCCACTCGCCTGTAACCACAAACTTCTGCTGAACACTCTAATACTACATTTTTAAATCTACCCCATACATTTTCGACCCCATTGCCTACACTCTCACTATCCCATCTATCCTCCAATAGTTGTTTATATCTTACCCTAACTGCCTCCTCTTTAGTTTATAAACCTTCACCTCTCTCTTACTTACTGATTCTATTTTCCTTGTATCCCATCTACCTTTTACTCCCACTGTAGCTATAACTAAAAGTGATCTGATATATCTGTGGCCCCTCTATAAACATGTACATCCTGAAGTCTACTCAACAGTCTTTATCTACCAATACATAGTCCAACAAACTACTGTCATTACGCCCTACATCATATCTTGTATACTTATTTATCCTCTTTTCTTAAAATATGTATTACCTATAACTAAACCCTTTCTATACAAAGTTCAATGAAAGGGCTCCCATTATCATTTACACCTGGCACCCCAAACTTACCTACTACACCCTCTCTGCATGTTTCTCCCACTTTAGCATTTAGGTCCCCTACCACAATTACTCTCTCATTTGGTTCAAAAGTTCCTATACATTCGCTTTACATCTCCCAAAATCTCTCTCTTCTACACTCCTCTTTCTCCAGGTGCATACACGCTTATTATGACCCACTTTTCGCATCCGACCCTTATTTTAATCCACATAATCCTTGAATTTACACATTCATATTCCTCTTTTCCTTCCATAACTGATCCTTCAACATTATTGCTACCCTTCCTTAGCTCTAACTCTCTCAGATACTCCTGACTTAATCCCATTTATTTCTCCCCACTGAAACTCGCCTACCCCCTTCAGCTTTGTTTCGCTTAGGGCCAGGACATCCAACTTCTTTTCATTCATAACATCGGCAATCATCTCTTTCTTATCATCCACACTACATCCACGCACATTCAGACAACCCAGTTTTATAAAGTTTTTCTTCTTCTCGTTTTTAGTAGATTTGTACAGGAGAAGGGGTTACTAGCCCTTATAATAATAATCCTAGTCATCCTTTCTAAATGACCAAACCACTTCAAGATCCCCTCTTCAGGCCTCTGACTAATACTTTTAGTAACTCTACACCTCCTCATAATTTTCATACTTCGAATTCTCTGCAGAATGTTGACACCACACATTACCCTTAGACACGATATCTCCACTGCCTCCAGCCTCCTCCTTGCTCCATCATTTACAACCCATGTTTCACACCCATATAAGAGTGTT
This sequence comes from Cherax destructor, assembly GCA_009830355.1. Lineage (NCBI taxonomy): Eukaryota > Metazoa > Arthropoda > Malacostraca > Decapoda > Parastacidae > Cherax > Cherax destructor. The sequence continues at coordinate 19,790 of WNWK01016220.1, read as the reverse complement.
GGTACCACTGTACTCATACATTCCCTTCTTTGCCTCCATTGATAATTTTTTTTTAATCTCCACAGATACGTCAATGCACCACTCGCCTTTTATCCTTCATCAGTTCTATGATTAACCTCATCCTTCATAAAACCATCTGTTGACAAGTCAGCTCCCAAAAATCTGAACACATTCACTTCTTCCTTACTACCTCCCTCCAATGTGATATCCAATTTTTCTTTACCTAACTTGTTTGATACCCTCATCACCTTACTCTTATGTATGTTCACTTTCAACTTTCTACCTTTACACACCCTCCCAAACTCATCCACTAACCTTTGCAGCTTTTCTTTAGAATCTCCCAAAAGCACAGTATCATCAGCAGAAAGTAGCTAATGTCAATTCCCATTTTGTATTTGATTTCACCCCTCCCCAACACCCTAGCATTTACTTCTACAACTCCATCTGTAAATATGTTAAACAACCATGATGACATTACACATCGCTATCTAAGACCTACTTTTACTGGAAAGTAATCTCCCTCTGACTCACGAAATCGTAATGACACGATTGCAAACAAACCATACCATTTAGTAACTTACTACCTATTCCATATACTTGCAACATCTGCCACATTGCTCCCCTATCCATCCTATCATATGCATTTTCTAAATCCATAAATGTAATGAAAACTCCCTTATTTTAAATATTGTTCACTTATATGCTTCAATGTAAACACTTGATCTACACATCCCCTACCCATTCTAAAGCCTCCTTGTTCATTTGCAATCCTGCTCTCTGTCTTACCTCTAATTCTTTCAATAATAACCCTGCCATACACTTTACCTTGTATACTCAGTAAACTTCTTCCTCTATAATTCTTACAATCTCTTTTGTTCCCTTCCCTTTATAAAGGAATTATACACAGTTATACCTCCCTGGCCAATGCATGAAATTACTGCCTCCCTCTCTTCATCAACACTTAACAGTTCCTCAAAATATTCCCACCTTCCCAATACCTCCAACTCCCCATCTACTAACTCCTCTACTCTGTTTTTAACTGTCAAATCCATTTGTTCCCTAGGCTTTCTTAACCTATTTATCTCACTCCTAATTTTTTTCCTATTCTCTGCAAAATTTGTTGACCGCACCTCACCTACTCTGTCATTTGCTCTCCTTTTGCACTCTCACCACTCTCTTCACCTGTCTTTTACTCTCCATATACAGTGGACCCCCGAGTTTCGTAAAAACTTCACTCCTGAAGTCTGCCCAAGTGCCATTACCAAACGAATTTACTCCCTTAAGGAAAAATGTCACGTAGGTTAGTCTATTTCAGACCCCCAAAAATACACTTCCACAAGCAATTACAATATTATACTTACATAATTGTACGATTTCCGGGGTGTACGAAACTCGGGGGTCCACTGTACTCCACCCTTCTTTTATCACTTCTGTTTTTTAAAACCTCTCATAAGTGCCATTTTTCTCTATCTTTTTACTCCTCTCAAAATCACTAGTATTAAGTAGTCTGTAAGTATTAGGTTTAGTCTGCCCGAAATGCCCCGGCATGATAGTGGCTTTCTTTGTACTTAACAAATCAGAATTATAATCACACATTATAAACATTGCAAAAGAAATAAAATCTTTATCTTTATTCCACGAATCACTCCTCTTTCCTCCTGCACCCACCCTCCTACAGTCACAAACTTTTCCACATTCTAACACTGTTTTTTAAAACTATCCCACCCATCTTCAACCCCCCACAATACCTATACTCTAGCCCACCGTTCTCCCAGTAGTTGCTTATATCCCCCACAATACCTATACTCTAGCCCACCTTTCTCCCAGTAGTTGCTTGTATATTATGCTAACTTCCTCCTCCCTTAGTTTATAAACTTTCACCTCTCTTATTTGCTGTTGCCGTATTCTTTTTGCTTCATCTACTTCCTACTCTAACTGTAGTGATGACTAAATAATGATGTGATATATCTGTTGCCCCTCTATAAACATGCACATCTTTAAGTCTGCCCATCAACCTTTTATCCACCAATACATAATCTAACAAACTACTTTCATTACATGCTATATCATGTACAGTGGTCCCTCGACTAGCGGTCATAATCCGTTCCAGAAGCTAGGCCTTAACACAAATTGCTCGAAAGTCGAAACCTTATTTCTCATAAGAAATAATGTAAATACAATTAATCCGTTCCACCCAAAAATATTCACAAAAAAATACATTTTAATTATAGTTCTACATACACAAAACAACATTATGGACACATATGTAATTATAAATATGTACATAATAAATAATAAATACTACAACAGAATAATAAATAACATTTACTTACCTTTATTGAAGAGAGATGCTGGCATCTGGAAGATAGGGAGGAGGACAGGGGGACGGTGTTAGTGTTTGGAAGGGGAATTACCCTCCAAAATGACTTCAGGTAACAAGTCCTTATCTGGGGTTACTTCCCTTCCTTTTCTTTTAATGCCACTAGGACCAGCTTGAGAGTCACTGGATCCCTGCCTCGAAAAATAACTGTCCAGAGTCCTCTGTTTCTGGCGACTCTTCAACATTTTCCTCAAGTGGGGCAAGATTCTGTCACTGAACATGTTGCAGATGTGGCTTGCTTCAGCTTGCTCAGGGTGGTGTTTTTCAACAAATGTCTGCACATCAGCCCATTTGGAAAAAATTTCCTTAATCTCTGAAGAAGTTACTACCTCAACCTGTTCATCCTCCTCCTCTGAATCAATTTCCTTAAATGTCATCTGTTGCTGTTCCTGATGAAGCTCTTTCAGCTCTTCAGTGGTTAGGTCTACCCTGTGCTCCTCCACCAACTCTTCCACATCCTCACCACTCACTTCCAACCCCAGGCTGTTCCCCAATGCCACAATAGAGTCCACAACAGGCACAGGGTCGTCAGGGTCAGGGCCAGCCTCAAATCCTTCAAAATCCCTCTGTTGGACACAACCTGGCCACAGTGATCTCCAAGCAGAGTTCAAAGTCCTGGAAGTCACTCCCTCCCAAGCCTTACTTAAAAGGCCTATGCAATGAACGATATTGAAGTGATCTTTCCAGAACTCTCTTAGGGTCAACCGAGTGTCTGAGGTCACTTGAAAGCACTTTTCAAACAATTCTTTTGTGTAGAGTTTTTTGAAGTTGGAAATGACCTGCTGGTCGATGGGCTGGATGAGAGGAGTGGAGTTTGGAGGGAAGAACTTCACTCTGATGAAACTGAAGTTGACAGACATAGTCTCCCAAGATGTGAATGAATGGTTCAGAGAACCGACGAGTTGGTAAATTAGACACATATGCAACACTTGGGTATCTTTATTGAGGAAATGCTCGCACACAGTGGCTTTATCAGTCCATCAGGAGAATCGTGAAGAACAGGAGGAGTGTGAGGTCAGGCCCCATCTGAGACGATGTTGTCAGTCCATCAATTGATGGACTGACAACATCGTCTCAAGATTGAGGGCCTGACAACCTCACACTCCTCCTGTTCTTCACGATTCTCCTTGTATGGACTGATGAAGCCACTGTGTGGCGAAACGTTCTCAATAAAGATACCCAAGTGTTGCATATGTGTCTAATTTACAACTCGTCGTTCTCTGAACCATTCATTCACATCCTGTCTGACACTGCAACATCTTGGTATCTTAATACATGGATTTCTTCGCTTGCCTATTCCTTGGGCACGACCTACTTCCACATTGAACAAATGTGACACCTCCTACAACTGCTGCACCTCTCCTGTCTACAGTATATTAGCTTCCTCTGCTCATATGCTGTTATTCTATTCAAGATTGATGGACTGACAACATCGTCTCAAGATTGAGGGCCTGACAACCTCACACTCCTCCTGTTCTTCACGATTCTCCTTTGTATGGACTGATGAAGCCACTGTGTGGCGAAACGTTTCCTCAATAAAGATACCCAAGTGTTGCATATGTGTCTAATTTACCAACATAGTCTCCCAAGTTGTGAGGATGAGCAGGAGCATTGTCCAGTTGCAGGAGGCACTTGAGTGGCAATTTCTTTTCCAGGAGGTATTTCTTCACACTAGGGCTGGTTTAGCGCTTCTATTTGATTATAATAATAATTCACTAGGGCCAAACACTCCAGTCAACCGTTCCATGAAAAAGTCCTAAGTAACCCATGCCTTGGCGTTAGCCTTCCAATGCACACACAAATTATTCCTGTTAACATTGTGTTTCTTGAAAGCTCTGGAATTTTCTGCCTGATACACCAGTAAAGGTTTCACTTTGAAATCACCACTGGCATTGGCACACATCAAAAGAGTTAGCCTGTCTTTCATAGGCTTGTGTCCTGGCAGTGCCTTTTACTCCTGAGTAATGAAGGTCCTGTTGAGCATTTTCTTCCAAAACAGGCCCTGTTTCATCACAATTAAACACTTGTTGGGGGTTCAAATTTTTCAGTGTCTACGAATCCCTGGAATTCCTGCACAAACTTTTCAGCTGCACGTTTGTCTGAGCTAGCTGCCTCACCATGTCTCACAACACTGTGTATGCCACTACGTTTCTTAAACCTATCAAACCAGCCTTTGCTTTCTTTAAAATCACTCGCCTCACCACTAGTTCCAGGCATTGTCTTGACAAGATCTGCATGCAACTGCCTTGCCTTTTCACAAATTATCGCCGTGGAAATACTATCACCCGCTAACTGTTTTTCGTTGATCCAAACCCCCAACAACTTCTCAACCTCATCCACTGTTTTCGATCTATTTTTCGTTAACACCTCTTTAAGGGGGGCTCCTTGTCGTGGTAAAGAGGCTATCAGTCTGAGGAATTGGACCTCTTGGTCTTCTTCCTCAGACCGATCCTAATTACCCCCCAATCCCCCCTCCCTCTTCCCATTTTCCCCATCCTCCCTTTTTCCTTTCCTCCTCCTCCTCCTCCTCATTCCTCCCTTATTTCCTTCTTATTTTTACCACAGGCATTCTAGTTCCTAGGTAGTGGGAAGGGTACCGTGGTCCATCCCATTCTGTTTAGGTTCTTGGCGGTGGTGTAGTTTGTCGTGGAATCTGGATCTCCTGGGGATGTCCCGATCCCTCTCCGGTCTCCCGGGGGTGGCTTTGGGTATCTTCCGGGCGACGGGTGTATATCTGGAAGCCACCTTACGGATTCCGGGGGTGGTGGTTGAAGGAGGACCTGCGCAATCCTTCCATGTATAGGATTGTCACATGTTAGTAAACGCTCTTTATTTGTCCGTCGCCCCTGTTTACTTCGTCCCTTTTCTCTTCGTCTACATTTTCTCTTGTCTTCCCTTCAGCTACCACCTTTATACATTCATGTGACATCTCCCTTTCCCCTACCCCCTTGGGAAGTTCCTGCTGTCCGTGTATGTTCTATTCCTCTACCTTGTGCAAAAGCCCAACTACCTACGGCGGCTTCTCGCTCTTTTTTTTCTAGACCACTTCCGTTCTCATTCCCATGCCATCTCAGTGTACACCCAATTATTCAAAGTCATCTGACGGTGTCGGATTCGCAGCAGTATTCCCGGACAGCGTCGTGCGAGGGCATCTATTATCCTCGGCTAGCATATTTACGGCTGAATTGTATGCCATTCTTGTGGCACTTATCCATATTGCATAGGCCTGTGTCACCATTTGTGGTCGTTTCAGACTCCCTTAGTGCTTTACAGGATATTTGTAAAATTGATACACCTCGCCCCCTAGTTCTTTGTATCCAACTTTGGTTACGCCGTATCTCTAGCAAGCACAAAGATATTGTTTTTTGTTGGGTCCCTGGTCATGTTGACGTACAGGGCAATGAACAGGCAGACACTGCTGCGCGGTCAGCAGTACATGACCTTCCAGTTTCATATAGAGGTGTTCCATTCACGAACTATTTTGCGGTCATTGCTACCCACCTTCGCACCCGTTGGCAACAACGCTGGTCTGACCTGCTAAATAACAAACTTCATTCTATTAAACCGAGTACAGTAGACCCCCGAGTGATAATCATTCCAAATAACGATTTGTTCGGGTAACAATTGCTTTTTACGGTCAATAATTTTCTCGGGTAGCGATACGTATCAGACCTGTTCGCCTGCCCTGCACTTGCGCGCCTCCGCCCAGGACGGTAGTCTCGCGTTGTTTACACTTGAGTGAACAATACCCAGAGCGCTCTTACAAACATTCACACTACATACGTACATTTGTTGTCTTTTTACGTGGTTTAGTGATTGTCACTGTGAAATACTAAGTCACCATGGGTCCAAAGAAGCTTCCTAGTGGCACCCCTGTGGTAAAGAGAGTGATGAACACCATCGAACTGAAGAAAGAGATTGTTGAAAAATATGAGAGTGGCGTACGTGTGGGTGAGCTTGCCAGGATGTACGGAAAAAAAACAATCTAATATCACCACTATCTTGGTATAGAGAAAAGAAATCAAGGACGTTAATGTTGCAAAAGGGGTTGATATGTTTACGAAAAATAGATCAAAAACAGTGGATGAGGTTGAGAAGTTATTGCTGGTGTGGATCAATCAAAAACAGTTAGCGGTTGATAGTATTTCCACGGCAATAATTTGTGAAAAGGCAAGGCAGTTGCACGCAGATCTTGTCAAGACAATGCCTGCAACCAGTGGTGAGGCGAGTGATTTTAACGCCAGCAGAGGCTGGCTTGAGAGGTTTAAGAAACGAAGAGGCATACACAATGTTGTGAGGCAGCCAGCTCAGACAAACATGCAGCTGAAAAGTTTGAGAGTGAATTTAAGGGGTTCGTAGAGGCTGAAGAATTCCTCCCCCAGCAAGTGTTTAATTGTGATGTAACAGGCCTGTTTTGGAAGAAAATGCCTAACAGGACCTTCATTACTCAGGAGGAAAAGGCACTGCCAGGACACAAGCCTATGAAAGACAGGCTAACTCTTATGATGTGTGCCAATGCCAGTGGTGATTTTAAAGTGAAACCTTTACTGGTGTATCACGCAGAAAATCCCAGAGCCTTCAAGAAACACAATGTTAACAGGAATTATTTGTGTGTGCATTGGAAGGCTAACACTAATGCATGGGTCACTAGGAACTTTTTCATGGAATGGTTGACTGGAGTGTTTGGCCCTAGTGTGAAGAAATACCTCCTGGAAAAGAAATTGCCACTCAAGTGCCTCCTAGTACTGGACAATGCTCCTGCTCGTCCTCACAACTTGCAAGAGTTGTTGGCTGACAACTTCAATTTCATCAGAGTGAAGTTCTTGCCTCCTAACACCACTCCTCTCATCCAGCCCATGGACCAGCAGGTCATTGCAGACTTCAAGAAACTGTACACCAAAGCAGTGTTTCAGAAGTGCTTTGATGTGACCTCAGACACTGCATTGACCCTAAGAGAGTTCTGGAAAGATCACTTCAATATTGTGCATTGCATAAACCTTATAGGTAAGGCTTGGGAGGGAGTGACTTCCAGGATTTTGAACTCTGCTTGGAGACCACTGTGGCATGATTGTGTTGAAAAGAGGGATTTTGAAGGATTTGAGGCTGACCCTGACGACCCTGTGCCTGTTGTGGACTCTATTGTGGCATTGGGGAACAGCCTGGGGTTGGAGGCGAGTGGTGAGGATGTGAAAGAGTTGGTGGAGGAGCACAGGGTAGAGCTAACAACTGAAGAGCTGGAACTGGAACAGCATCAGACCAGAGCTGAGGTTATTGCTTCACAGGAGGAGGGAGAGAGAGAGGAGGAGGTGCCTTTTCAGTGCTTAAGGAAATTTGTTCTAAGTGGAGCGATGTGCAAAGTTTTGTTGAAAAACACCACCATGAGCAAGCTGAAATGAGGCATCTGTGCAACCACTTCAGTGAGAGAGCCATGTTGCACTTGTGGAAAGTATTAAAGAGTCGCCAGAAACAGAGGACTGTAAACAGTTATTTCACGAGACACGGATCCAGTGACTCAAGCTGGTCCTAGTGGCATTAAAAGAAAAAGAAGGGAAGTAACCCCAGATAAGGACTTGCTACCTGAAGTCTTTATGGAGTGGGATTCCCCTTCCAATCACTAAGCACTCCCTCACTCCTCCCTATCTTCCAGATGCAAGCAAGTCTCTTCAATAAATAATAATAATAATATAATATTTTTATTTTGATGCATGTTACAAGTGTTCACTGTTATTTGTAGTTACAATTATGAAACTGTAATGCAAAGAGAGCCACTGGCATGCCATGGCATTAGGGGCAGTTTATTCTAAAGACTTATTCACTAAGTACTTAATGCTAAAGAAATTGATTGAGTATATTCTAGTTCTGTATTATTTTAAATTACAATATGATTATACATACTATTAAAAGACAATACAAGAGAAATTGGTTGAGTTTAATCTAGTTGTATATTTTATTTCAAGTTACAGTATTTTGATGCTATACTAGTATAATAACAATACTAGAAAAATTTATTGAGTTTCTTCTAGTTATATATTTTATTTCAAATTAACAAAATGATGATACTATAATATTTTAAATGACAATATGATGATATGAAATTGCAACAAGTGTTAAGGAGGATGAACATATCAAATTGAGATTATCTTAAGTAAAATAATATTGGGTTTGAAAGTTTGTTACAGTATGAGTATTTAGTAACAAAAAAAGGCACAATACCGTGACTGGAACAATACACACACAACCCGCACATATAAAAGAGAGGAGCTTACGACGACGTTTCGGTCCGACTTGGACCATTTACAAAGTCACACTAACACACAGAGACGGGGGAAGGGGTATTTATAGGCAGGCAGACAGGGGAGGGTACCAGAGAGTGGGGTACTAATGAAGTAAGTAGTGGAAGTGGTAGTAGTAGTAATGGTAGTGGAGACAGTCATATTCTAGAGGAGCACTGCAATGAGGCTAGCGGCCCGCAAGGGTGGGCCGCTAGCCCACCCAAGCGGGTGGGGAGGAAAGGAAAGGCGAATAAAATAAAGGACAAATACAAGGCAAAAGAAAGAAAGAAAGGAAAACCTATAGGAGGAAAAAGGAGAAGAGGGAAGAGAGGAAAGGGAAGGAATCAGGTTAAGTCACGGGTGTTCTGAAGTTTAGAGCATTTAACAATGTAATGAGAGAGGAAAGCATCAACAGAGACAAAGCCAGGGCTAAGATTCATACAGGGAAAGTTGTGTATAAGGGAGGATTCAACCAGACGGCGACTATGAAAGTTAGACGTAGGGTAGACAGTTTTAGCAGAAGACCAATCAATAGGATGACTGTGATCTCTGACATGACAGAAAAGAGCATTATTAGTGTCGGCAAGCCTAACACTATTTTTGTGCTCCCTGAGTCTGTCAGAAAGAGATCGGCCAGTTTCTCCGAAGTACTGGAGAGGACAGGAGGAGCAAGAAATAGAGTAGACACCAGGAGAATCTGCCGTCTGGTTGAATCCTCCCTTATACACAACTTTCCCTGTATGAATCTTAGCCCTGGCTTTGTCTCTGTTGATGCTTTCCTCTCTCATTACATTGTTAAATGCTCTAAACTTCAGAACACCCGTGACTTAACCTGATTCCTTCCCCTTTCCTCTCTTCCCTCTTCTCCTTTTTCCTCCTATAGGTTTTCCTTTCTTTCTTTCTTTTGCCTTGTATTTGTCCTTTATTTTATTCGCCTTTCCTTTCCTCCCCACCCTGGGGCTAGCGGCCCACCTTGCGGCCGCTAGCCTCATTGCAGTGCTCCTCTAGAATATGACTGTCTCCACTACCATTACTACTACTACCACTTCCACTACTTACTTCATTAGTACCCCACTCTCTGGTACCCTCCCCTGTCTGCCTGCCTATAAATACCCCTTCCCCCGTCTCTGTGTGTTAGTGTGACTTTGTAAATGGTCCAAGTCGGACCGAAACGTCGTCGTAAGCTCCTCTCTTTTATATGTGCGGGTTGTGTGTGTATGAGTATTTAGTATAGGGTGAGTAGGTGATTTTTGAGAAGAGTCTTGAATTGATTTTCCGACAAGGTTAACTTAATATTTACTGGTAATGAATTCCAGATTCTGGGGCCCTTTATGTGCATAGAATTTTACATTGGTTAGTATGGACTCGGGTATGTCAAATAGTGATCTGTGTCTTGTGTCATGGTCGTGGGACCTATTAAAGTTGTTGAGGAGAATTTTGAGCGGAGGGTTGATATTAGCATGTAGAGTTTTATGTATGTAGAAGGCACATGAATAGGTATGAATATTTTTTATGGTGAGTAGTTTTAAGGTTCTGAATATAGGTGGAGTATGCTGTCTAGAGTGGGAATTTGTTATCATCCTGACTGCAGCCTTTGCTGGGTCATGAGTGGTCTAAGGTGATTTAATGTTGTTGAGCCCCATGCACAGATTCCATAGGTGAGATAAGGGTAGATAAGAGAATGATATAGTGCAATGAGAGCTGGTTGTGGCACATAATAGCGTATCTTAGATAATATACCTACTGTCTTTGAGATTTTCTTGGAAATTTGTTGTATGTGTGTTTGGAATTTAAGACTACTGTCAAGGTGGATTCCTAGGAATTTTCCCTCTGTGAGTCTTGTGATGGGTGAACCATTTAGCGTTATGTTAAGTGGAACATTTGTAGCTTTGTTTCCAAACTTAATGAATTAGGTCTTGTCCGTATTGAGAGTAAGCTTATTTGTCGTCATCCATGTTGATATTTTCTGTAATTCGGCATTAACTGTGTTGGCTAGTATGACTGGATTTGGATGAGAGAAGACATATGTTGTGTCATCTGTAAATAAAATGGGTTAGGAGATGTTAACCTTATTGACCAATATGTTCAGTTGAAAAGAGAAGTAAAAAAAGGGATTAGAAAGGCTAAACGTGACTATGAGATTAAGGTTGCTAATGAATCAAAGACTAATCCAAAAGGGTTCTTTCAAGTGTATAGGACGAAGGTGAGGGAAAAGGTAGGACCTCTGAAAATTGGGAATGGACAGCTGACGGATAACGAACTGGAAATGTGTTCTCTATTTAATGACTTTTTTTTGTCAGTCTTTACACAAGAAGACGTAAATGAGATTCCAGAAATTAACAATTATTCAGTTCCTGAAGAATTCAAGTTAACTAATATTACTGTCACGAGGGACATGGTTATCAAACAGATAGATAAACTGAAGCAAAATAAGTCCCCGGGACCCGACGAGTTGTTTTCCAGGGTACTTAAAGAATGCAAGATGGAACTTAGTCAGTCATTAACGAATGTGTTTAATACGTCCATCCTAACTGGTATTGTGCCAGAGATGTGGAAGATAGCTAATGTAGTTCCTATATTCAAATCAGGGGATAAGTCAATTCCATCAAATTACCGTCCAATAAGCCTCACATCTATAGTAGGCAAATTATTAGAATCAATTAATAGCTGATATTATTAGAAGTCACCTTGAAGAACATAATTTGATTAATGAATCTCAGCATGGGTTCACGAGAGGTCGTTCCTGCCTAACAAATTTACTGACGTTTTTCAATAAAACATTTGAGGCAGTAGACAGTGATAAAGAATATGATATAGTTTACTTGGATTTCAGTAAGGCCTTCGATAGAGTACCTCACAAGAGACTCTTAAGAAAGGTGGCAGCTCATGGTATAGGAGGTAAAGTTCTAGCATGGATAGAGGCATGGCTTACCAATAGAAAGCAGAGAGTTTCCATTAATGGGGTCAAATCTGAATGGGGATTAGTCACTAGTGGCATTCCACAAGGATCAGTTTTAGGCCCATTGTTGTTCATAATTTACATAAATGACCTTGATGAAGGAATTGCAAGTGACATGAGTAAATTTGCTGATGATACAAAAATAGGCCGTATGATTCATTCTGAGGAGGATACCAGTGAACTCCAGGAAGATTTGGACAAATTAATGTCTTAGTCTGAAAAGTGGCAGATGAAGTTCAATGTGGTAATGAAAATATCCCTCGAATTTATAAACTAGGTGAAGTAGAGCTTGATCATACAGAATGTGAAAAAGACTTGGGAGTCATGGTAAGCAGGAATCTAAAGCCAAGACAACAGTGCCTAAGTGTGCACAATAAGGCTAACAGATTACTAGGATTTATTTCAAGAAGTATAAGCAACAGAAGTCCAAAAGTTATTTTACAGCTCTATACATCACTAGTGAGACCTCATTTGGATTATGCAGCTCAGTTTTGGTCTCCTTACTACAGGATGGATATAGATTCATTGGAGAACATACAAAGAAGAATGACTAAAATGATTTACAGTATAAGAAATCTCCCGTATGAAGATAGACTTAGAGCGTTGAATCTCCACTCTCTGGAGAGACGTAGAATGAGGGAGATATCATCGAGGTGTACAAGTGGATGATGGGCATAAACAAAGGAGATATTAATAAAATACTGAGGATATCGAACCAAGTAAGAACCAGAAATAACGGATTTAAATTGGATAAATTTAGATTTAGAAAGGACATAGGCAAGTACTGGTTTTCGAACAGAGTTGTAGATGCGTGGAACAATCTTCCGAGTACTGTGATAGAGGCTAAGACCTTGGGTGGCTTTAAAAGAGATTGGACAAATATGAGTGGGAGGGGCTGGGTTTGATTGGTGTCGTGAGTACGGGAATAAATTCTTAGGTAGTGGTGGTTTTGATATGGACCTGCCTTGTATGGGCCAGTAGGCCTTCTGCAGTGTTCCTCCATTCTTATGTTCTTATGTTTGAGTAGTTGTGATGCATTCGGTAGGTCGTTTATGTAAATGAGGAATAGGAGTGGCCCCAGGACACTACCTTGAGGGACACCGACTGTAATTTGTTGTGTGGAAGAGTTCTCTCCATTTGTGTACACGTACTGGCTTCTGTTGCTAAGGTACGACTTTAGGTAGTTGAGGGGGTGCCCCCTAATACCATAGTGTGCTAATTTTGTGAGCACTAAATCATGGTCGACTGTATCAAATGCTTTGCGTAGGTCTATGAAGATTCCCAGCGGAACTTCTTTCTTCTCAAGTGCGGTGTATATTAACTCTAACATGTGTGTTATAGCATCATTTATGCTCTTGTTGGTCCTGAATCCAAATTGACGGGTTTAGTACATTTTGTGAGACGAGGTAGGAATAGATCTGTTTATGAATTAATTTTTCGAAGATTTTAGAAAGCAGTGGTAAATTTGAGATTGGTCTATAATTGTTCAAGTCAGTTTGGTCACCTCCTTTGTGGATCGGGGTGACCCTAGCTATTTTGAGAATTGATGGGAAGGTAGAAGATTCACTGGATTTATTGAATAATGCTGCTATAATTGGTGACAGTACGTGTGAAGCTTTTTTGTACATAAAGGGTGGTAAGCCGTTTATGTCTCCTGCTTTGTTTTTAAGGGTGTTGATTATGAGCGAGACTTCAAGTGAGTTGGTAGGAGCTAGGAATAGTGTATCTGGGTAGGTGTTGGTGAGGTAGTCTGTTGGACGAGTGTTCGAGCTTGGGATTTTACTCTCTAGATTCTTTCCTATGGTGGAGAAGAAAACATTAAGTCTGTTTGCTGTCTCAGTTGGTGAGAGTAGGGTTCGTCTGTTTTTGATAATTTGATAGTATTGTTCGTGGATATCTTTTTATTTCCTAGAATTGTAGATAGGGTTTTCCAGGTCTTTTTCATATCACCTTTTACGGTCTGGAGTCTGTTCTCATAATACAATTTTTTGGACCTTCTAATCAGGCTAGTAAGGATTGATGAGTAGCGTTTGGATTGTTCTCTGGTTATTAGACCCCTTCTATATTGTTTTTCATATTGGTGCCTCTTGTTTATGGATTTAAGGATGCTGGGTGTTAGCCAGGGATTGTTAAGTCTCTTAGCTGTGATCTGTTTAGTTTTTTTTGGGCAATGTCTGTTATAGAGGTTGTGTGTTTTTTTAAGAAAGTTCTTGATGCATTCATTAGTATCTGAATGTGTTTCTAATTCATTAAGCAAGTCAATGTTCGTCATAGCTGATATAAAATTATTAACAGCTGACTCATTATGTAGTCTGAAGGTAACTTTTGCAATTTCTTGGGGCAGAATACCTAGGTTAGTTATGAGAAAGGTAGGGTAGTGGTCTGTGGTGTTTTCTGTGAATATGCCTGATTTTAGAGGGGATATTGTGTTAGTCCAGATGTGGTCTAGTAACGAGGTACTATTATCGGAGATTCTTGTAGGTTTTGATATTGTTGGTAGTAATAAGCAGTTGCTCATAGTGTTTGTGAATTCAGTTACCTGTGGGTCCTGGTCATGTAGGAGATTTATGTTGAAATCTTCTGTGAGCAGCAAATGATCTTTGTTAAGGCGTGAATCGATTATCAGGTTTCCTAGTTTTTCACTAAAGTGGCGGATGTTTGACTATGGTAATCTGTTTTGCAGGGGTTTTTGCAGGTCTTTTGATTTAAATTTAGCAATAATATATTCTCCATGTTCATCCCTTGTGCAAGAGTTTTTGATATATTTGAGTTGATCTGTATAATATATTGCTGTTCCACCCCCTCACTGGTCTGTCCTACAGTTGTGAATGGCTGTGTAACCTGGGATGGCATAGACACCTGTAGTATCAGGCTTTAGCCAGGTCTCAGTGAGTGGGATGATTGACATATTGGACTGTAGGGATTGGAGTAGTGCTGTGAGGTCATCATAATGTTTGCTCAAAGATCTAACATTGTAATTGAAGATAGTTAAGTTATTGTTGGCTCTGAGTAATGTCTTTGCTTGATCAGCTGTGTAATAGTTACAGTTGCTGTTGGAGTCATGTAAGTCATTTAATAATAGGTTGATATCAGGATCAATGCCTGTAATCATAGGATTTAGTGTGATTCTATAACTAGACTTGAGAACAATAGATATAGATATGCTTAACTATGGTATTAGATTAAAGTCTTACTTGCTAATGGATTAAAACAAATATGTGCAAGTGTTTACAGAATTTTTTTACAGTGATATAGGATATTTGAATAATGTTAATGATATACTAATTTAACTGTCTAATGAATGGTTAGAACAACTTCAATGACTAGTATTAAATTGGTATGGAAAAAGAAATGTTTGATTCAATATTGCACTGGTTGAAACTTTTAGTATATGAAAGGCAATAAGAGGTCAATGAATGCAAGGAGCTATTGAACTAATAGTAAAAACAGTTTTGACTAATATTAAAAGTAGTTTTGATTAAATTGAAGTTAATAAAGTGACTGAAGTTGGCTAATGGTAAAAGGTATTTATAAAATATAAGTAAATGATTGCACTTATCAGGTAGTTGGTTATAAAGGAAATATAAAGTAAGTCACATACACAATGAGGTAGTTGTTTGAATATAAGAATACAATTAAGCAAATAAAGTGACTGAAATTTGCTTAGGGTAAAAAGGTATTTAAAAGTATGAGTAAATAATTGCACTTATTTGGTATTAGCTTATAAGAAAAATATAAACTAAGTCACATACACACTGAGGTAGTTGTTTGATTATAAGAATATAAAAAGAAAAACAATAGTGAAAAGGTTGTAATTAAATTTCAACTAAAAAGTAATTACTAATACAGTGGACCCTCGGTTAACGAATACCCCGGAAATCGTGCAATTATGTAAGTATAATTTTGTAAGTTCTTGTGGAAGTGTATTTTTGGGGGTCTGAAATAGACTAACCTACGTGAAATTTTTCCTTAAGGGAGTAAATTCGTTTGGTAATGGCACTTGAGCAGACTTCAGGAGTGAAGTTTTTACGAAACTCGGGGGTCCACTGTACTGTAAATAGTTAGGGTTGGGAAATGGTAATGATAGATATGTATTAAAAATAAAAAAATAAAAGTAAATGGTTACAGATAAGTTAAAAGATATATACAGTGGTACCTCGACTTACGTTGTTATCACCTTACGTTATATTCGATATCCGTTACTTATAACGTAAGAAATTTGTATGCGACATCCGTTGTTTGATTCGTCTTACGCCTTTCGTACCGGACCTGTTCGCTTGGAGCCCAGCTGAGCGCGCACTCCAGGGAGCGTCAGTGTGCTAGTGTTTACAAGCGAGAGCGACCACCCACCCACACCCACGCATTCATACCAGTATATTGTCATTATTCCACTGTTTTTAGTGCTTGCAACTGCTAAATAAGCTACCATGGGTCCAAGGAAAGATCCTAGTGCTAAGCCTGTGGCAAAGAGGAACAGAAATATATTTACGATAGAAATGAAGAAGGAGATAATAGAAAAATATGAAAGTGGAGTGCGTATCAGTGAGCTGGCCAGGCTGTATGGTAAACCCTATTCTACCATCTCTACCATTGTGGATAAGAAATATTTAAGTAAAATCAAGGAAGCAGTTGTTGCAAAAGGTGCATCTGTGATCACAAAACACAGACCACAAGTGCTGGAAAATGTGGAAAGGTTGTTGTTGGTGTGGATCAACGAGAAACAGTTAGCAGGAGATACTGTTTCGGAGGGAATAATATGTGAAAAAGCAAGGCAGTTGCATGATGATCTCCTTAAGAAAATGCCTGCAACGAGTGAAGTGAGCGAATTTAAAGCCAGCAGAGGCTGGTTTCAAAAATTTAAGAAGCGTACTGGCATACATAGTGTTGTGAGGCATGGTGAGGGAGCCAGTTGTGACAAAAGTGCGGCTGAAAAATATGTGCCTGAATTCCAGGAGTACCTAGAGGCTGAACAATTCCTCCCCCAACAAGTGTTTAATTGTGATGAAACAGGCCTGTTTTGGAAGAAAATGCCCAACAGGACCTACATTACTCAGGAGGAAATGGCACAGCCAGGACATAAGCTGGTCCTAGTGGCATTCAAAGAAAAAGGGAAGTAACCCCAGAAAAGAACTTACCACCTGCAGTGTTAATGGAAGGGGATTCCCCTTTCCCAAACACTAGCATACTACTCCACCTTCTCCTCCTCACTTCCTCCACACATCAACAACTCTTCAATAAATGTAAGTGACATGTTATTGTAAAATATTTGCATGTATTTATGTATTCTTTATTAAATTGTGTATTATTTAATGTCCAAAAGTTCTAAAAAATATTTTATTTAACTACTTTTGGAAGTCTTGGACGGATTAAATTTATTTCCATTATTTCTTATGGGGAAAATTGATTCGTGTTACGTTTGTTTCGTCTTAAGAAATGACCTCTCTGACGGATTAAAAACGTAAGTCGAGGTACCACTGTATATAGTAAAAAATAGGTTGTACAATTATATTTAGTGGGAAATTTAGTATAGTGAGGTAGCAGATTATTAGAACAAATATGAAGTTAATTACATTAATATACAATTTTGAAGTTAATTACATTAATATACAATCAGTTTTGTGAGAAATATAAGATTGTGAGGTTGCAGTTACTAGTACAACTGTTGCACTAACGCAGACTAATTATTAGGTCATTGAAATTGTTCAGTCTCTGTAAGGTTAGCATCTCGAAGGAATTTGGACAGTTCATTTTCATTCGTGATATAGTAAGCACGGCCTACATTTGTTTTTTTAACTAGGATTTTCCCTTCCCGTGTGAAGCACTGGTGGATTTTGTCATTATTCTCACGTTTAAGCTTTCTTACTCTGTATAGTAGGTTCTGACGTTTTGTTGTGAGGCACTCGTTTACATAAAGATCTTTTTTTGCACTAATTGATGTTTTAATAAGATCGGTTTTACTGTCTATCGTGTGAAATCTAAGCATAACACTCTTTTTTCTACCTTGTGTGCCAAGTAATCGTGATTCTGTTATTTCAGATGCTGGTACTACTAAATTTAAGTGGTCTTTTATGGTCTGAAGAGCAGCATCTTTGCAGTTGGTATGGTTTATGCCACTTGGAAAGAGTGCACTGCTAATTATTACCGCGTTGGATAACTTATCTTGCTCATTTTTATCTTCTTGGTTAGAAAAATAGTCAGTCAGCTGGGTATCCATGTTGGTCTTCCAGTTCTTGACAGCATCTTCAACCTTCGTGTTTAGGGATGTTATTTGGTCTGTATGGCTGGCTATGACTGATTGGAGGGTCTTTCCAAAATCAGCTATTCCAGCTGATGTAAACTTTTTCTCAAAGCTTAGGATCTTGCTTTCAAGGTGGGCTAACTTAGTTTCATGCTTAGATAGTGTTGTACGAAGATTCATGTTTTCCTCAGTTAAGGTGGTGATGTATGACTTAAGAGTGACAGGATCATTTGTCATACCTGAGATCCTTTGAAGGCAGTGTGGTTTGAGGGAGATTCAGTCATGATTGGTGTTGTTGCTGTCCCGTCGTCATGGGTGGTGGTTGAGTAGGGTGAGGGAGAGGGAGAGTCAGCCATTGTGTTTGTTGACATGTTGCCTGGGGTGGTGGTGGGGTGGGTGGGTGATGCACTGGCGTCCTGCTGGGTAGTCAAATGAAATAGTCGAGATCTTGGTGATTTCTTGTTGTTCTTATTGCTGCTTCTTCTGTTATTATGTCTCATAGTAGTACAGGGGATGTTGTAGATAGGACGTAGAAGCTATAGTTGCTCAGAGCTTGTTGTGGGTGCTCGTCTGGCAGCGGGCTGTGTTTTGGGTTTGAATGGCACTCTCCACTTGGATCGATAATTTTTCGAGTAGGTGGTCTTACTGTTGGTATTCTTGAGTCATTCTGGGGTCTAGGTGCGTTAGTGCAGCAGTTCCGCAATTAGGCCATCATAGAAGCGTTGGTGGGTTCTGGCTGGAGAAGAAAATAACAGAGCTTGGGTGCCACTGTCGCTGCCGCTGTAAGTAAATGTTATTTTAAATGTTTATTTCAATATTTATTTACAAATTTAATATTGTATGTAGTATTTGTGTGTTTTCTGTATGTAAAACTATAGTTATTCTTTAAAAAATGTAGTTTTTGTGAATATTTTTGGATGTTTGGAACGGATTAATTGTATTTACATTATTTCTTATGTGAAATAAGGTTTCAAATAACGATTTTTTCGTGTAAAGGTCTAGCTCCTGGAACGGATTAAGATCATTAGTCGAGGGTCCACTGTATAGGTTTCTGGCCTTCTTGTCACCAATGTCGAGGTTGGTAGACTACACTCTCCCGTCTTCGCATCGGCCACACTTGTCTTACGGGTATCTCATGGAGAGGCTCCCTGTCCCTCTCTGTGAGCATTGTCAGGTTCCAGTGTCTGTTCACCATATTCTGTTGGACTGCCCACTCTATCAACGAGCACGCAGAATTTACCTCCAACGGCGTCTTTGCTCTGCGGCCCTCTCTTTACCTTCCCTTCTTGCCGATGGGCCCTCGTTTTATCCTGACTCTCTCATTGACTTTTTGACAGCAACTGACTTACTACACAAACTCTGAAGTTTATACCTCTAGCACTCCCCTCAGTCCCTTCTACCTCAATCTCTTGCTATACTCTATCCTTGCAATATCCACTACCCTACTACACTCTATACCGTACTAATCACCCCTCTCCCTCTTACAATCCATTCTTCCTGCATCCTACTTTTCCCTGCGGCGCTGTATGACCCCTGTGGTTTAGCACTTCTTTTGATTATAATAATAATTATTGAGAGTCACTGGACCCCTCACAAAAAATCTGTCCAGGTAGCTCTGTGTCTGGCATTTTTTTAAAATGTCCCTGAAATGGGACACTACATTATCATTGTTCTTGTTGCAATCACGGCCTACAACAGCTTTGTTATGGTGAAAATGATCCATAAATCTTTGTACATCAGTGCATTTGGCACAAATCTCCTTAATCATTGAAGAAGGCAACGTCTTCCATCTCTCTTCCTCCTCCTCTGCAGCATTTCCTGAACTGTGGTCTGTTGCCATTGCAGATGAAGCTCTTGCAGATCTGCAGTGGTTAGCTCTTCAGTGTGGTCCTCCACCAACTCTTCCACATCCTCACTAGTAACCTCCAACCCCATGGACTT
>WNWK01016219.1:0-45549 GCA_009830355.1 Cherax destructor | reverse complement strand
TTTGTTTTAGAGGAAGATATTATGAGGCCTAGTCGATTACAAATTGCTTGAACTTTATTAAAAATGGTACTCATTTTCTCATGCCTTGTTGTATGAATCATGATGTCATCAGCATAGCTTATAGCTATATGTTTAGGTGAGGCAGGTAGAGCATTTAGGAGAGCATTAATCAGAACATTAAATAGCATGGGACTGAGAACTCCTCCCTGCGGTGTACCTAGAGACATTTCTTTAGACTCGCTTCTAAAGCCTTGGTAGAGGACAGGTATCCTATTATCCAGTAGAGTAGGCTACCACCAATATTCGTTTTGACTAGTTCATGTAGTATAACGGTTCTGCGATATCAAAGGCAGATTTTAGATCAAGAAATGTGGTATAACTAGTAGAGGTGTGTGCAGTGAGAAAGTTGGAAATACAGTTCTGCACACTTTTACCTTTCATGAACCCTTAGAGGGAGGGGGAAAGTTGGTGTCTGATTCTGAAGTACAGTCTGTTAAGTGTCATTCTTTCAAAAGTTTTACAAAGACAACTAGTTAAGGAGATCGGTCTAAATGTATCAGGCTGTTGGGGCTTAGGGATAGGCACAATAAGACTATTGGTCCATTAAGTAGGAAGAACTCCCTCAATGTAACTGGTATTATACAGTGCCAATAAAGAATTATCAAGCACGTGCCTTAGAGTTCTGAGTTTCAACATTTGTTCAGAAGCACTCTCTAAGTTTTCTCTAATATGAGATGAAAGGTTTTCATGCCTGGATATTTTGGACCAGTCATTTATGAGGTCATTTGTTTTTTCAAGACTAAAGGGATGAGCAACATTGCCAGTCTTTTTCCTGGTTATTATATTTATACCTTTTCAAACAAAACTTAAAGGGGTAGACCTATTTAACCCACTAACAAACTGTTCCCATTCCTGTTGCCTAAGTTCTTGCTTTCTATTCCTTGCATTTGTTAGTGCAGCTTGGAACGTTCTGAGCAGGTCTGGGGTTCTACATTCACGGTATGCTTTACCAATCCTCCAAGCTGCATGTGTTAGATTGCGTAGCAGTGAATCATTATAGTATTTACATTGATTTTTATTGTCATTTATAGTGGAAGGTTTATGTTTTCTTTTCCTACCCACTTGATCTGTGAGTACAGTCTCAATAGTGGCAACTAGATCATCATTGAATTTTTGTGTGCCAATGGGCTCGTAATTCTTATACCATTGATCCAAGTGGTTAATAAAGTTATCTCTGTGGTCTGGATTGAGAATAAGTTTCCTCCTTCTGTATTTAGCTTCTTGATTGCTGGAGATATGATCAAGATTGACAGTTGTGAGTCTTGGGAAGTGATCAGATAGAAGATCATCAACTGACAGTCATGCATCGTATATGATGTATTAAATCCAATTCACAGATCTAGTATACCACCATATATGTGAGTAGGCTCAGTAGTGCCCACAATTCGAACATTATCATGCTCATTTAGAAATTTCACTAGTTTAGTTCCATTGGTGTTTGTTATAGACCCACCAATATTCTTATGTCTGGCATTAAAGTCTCCAAGAGTGAGGGTAGGTTCACTATTGATGCGATCTGGTAAAGCATCAGGTCGAAGCTGGTTCGCTGGGGCATAAAGATTAAAAATGTTTATGGAAAAATTACCTGCGTATACTTTGACACCATGATACTGCATGTTTACTCAAGCTAGAACTCAGGATAACTAAAAAAATGTAACTTTGGGTCTTAGTGTTCAGAGTGAAAACCCAGACGTCCTCTCGCTGCGCCGTCCTCTTGCAGAATCTTGTGTATTGTGTGTATCTGGGAATCGGTTCGCCTCCCAGTGCTGTGTCCTTACTTTGCTGCTTGCAATCTCAGCTCATTAGAGCCAATTATAGCAGAACAGAGGTAGGTTTAATTGTGTTTTTTCTCAAGAGTATCCGTGGTGGTCAAGTTTCACCCTGGGTTCCACGTAGATGGGTATAGAGGCGTTATATTATACCTTGTGCCACATCAGCAGTCCAGCTCCTCACCACACCATCATTCACTCTCTGCTGTCTTTGTGAATTTGTGGCCAAAGCTGTGTAATTGAGTGCTACAAGCCACTCAAAGCACTGTGGATCACAAAGCCATGTGAATCACCAAGCCACAGAGATTACCAAGCCACGTGGATCACAAAGCCACCTGAAGCTTCCTACAGTTACTTACTTCTGTTCTCGAGCTACTGTAGCCTAAAGGGAGTTTTAGTACATTTTCCTGTGCATTATTGCCTCCACGTGTTCTTTCAGCAGCGCAGTCTGCCTGAGCTGCCTACACCCTTCCTGAGCTGCCTACACCCTTCCTGAGCTGCATACACCCTTCCTGAGCTGCCTACACCCTTCCTGAGCTGCCTACACCCTTCCTGAGCTGCCTACACCCTCCCAGAGCTGCCTACACCCTTCCTGAGCTGCCTACACCCTCCCTGAGCTACCTACACCTTTCCTGAGCTGCCTACACCCTCCCTGAACTACCAACACCCTCCCTGAGATGCCAACACATTCCCTGAGCTGCCAACACCCTCCATGCGCTCGTTCAAGACTACACACATATACTAACACACTACTCAGAATTCTCACTGCCCTGCACTCTGTCTAGCTAATTCTGGTCTCAGTTTGACATTGTTTCTATGACGTCGCCCGACGTCATGCCATGATGTCACGCCCGACGTCATGCCATGATGTCACGCCCGACGTCATGCCATGATGTCACTCACGTCCGACGTCATGCCATGATGTCACGCCCGACGTCATGCCATGATGTCACGCCCGACGTCATGCCATGATGTCACGCCCGACGTCATGCCATGATGTCACGCCCGACGTCATGCCATGATGTCACGCCCGACGTCATGCCATGATGTCACGCCGACGTCAGCCATGATGCGCCGACGTCATGCCATGATGTCCGCCGACGTCATGCCATGATGTCACGCCCGACGTCATGCCATGATGTCACGCCCGACGTCATGCCATGATGTCACGCATCATGATTCACGCCCGACGCATGCCATGATGTTAGGCCCATGTCAACCATGAGTCACGCCCGACTCATACGCGTCACCATGACGCCACGCTCGACTTCTGCGACCACTGTCACACTAAATATTCGCCAGGAACGAAGTCCTGACACGGGTCCTTGCCAGATGATGACCCGTCAAACATAAGCTTAACTTACTGGTGTACAATAAACTACCACTCACAACATAAACTGCTAGTGAACAATAAACTACCGCTCACATGAGCGGTAGTTACTGGTAAGTTACTGGTATACAATGAAATCGTCCTGGAACCACACGATAAGGTCATTGTCGGATTCGTTTTGCATAAATCCTCTAATTTCCATTTCGTCAATATCTCCATGGATACAGGTTAGCTATAGTATTACTCACAAAACATTTTAGTAATATTTATTTATTTTATAATTTATTGAGGCTTGTATTATGGCCACTTTACTATATTCTACCGGGAAAAGAAATCACAACATTTGAAAATAAAATGGAATATTTGGTAGGCAGAAGCCTGGTGTGTTGTGGAGACCATCGGGTCGCTGGGTGCGGTGTTTACCTCTCACCAGCTCTCTAGTATTCCCTCATTTACAAAGTGGCCCCTTCTTGCTGCTGTCTACAAAGTGCTCCCTACCTCCTGCTTTCTACATGGTTATCCCTGCCTGTGCTGTCTACAAGATGGTCCCTACCTGGTGCTGTCTACAAGGTTTCCGCTACCTGCTACTATCCCGCACTTGGGTCATGAAGACGACATTGTAACTGGTGGTGCTGAAGAAGACGGTACACGTGTGGGCTTTGTCTTAGCATTTTAGTTTAACATCTAACCCATCCTGTGGGCGGTAGTGAAAAGATTACAGAGGCACATAATGGGTCCAGGGACTGGACCCATTATGTTTTCATAATGGGTTTTCAGAGTTACAAGTTACAGTGGTGATGAGCTGTTTATAAGTTTATATCTGGTTACAAACGTAATGAGTTATTTATGCCGACATGAATTACGTCATAAAAATATTAGTGTAGCATAATATTTTAGCAAGGCGTGGTTGTATTTAAACAAGTTAAAGTGGTTATGCGTTGCCATAGGCAAAGTCAAGGTATATTTCCACAATGGTTTGTAATTTGCCAATGTGGATAAAAATATTTGGACATTTCTTGAATATCTGTGTCTCTGAATTCATTAATTTTATCGCATCCCAGCCATTAAGATTTTTAGAGCAGTAAATTGTTTGCCGCCAATTATGCAAAGATTTACAGAACCCATGTCTATGCGGAATGCCACTTGTGGTTTCTAGCTGGTTCGACTATATGTTCATTTTGTGTGCTTTAAAGCAGTGCTCTCTTCTACCTTGATTTGTATAATATTTTGTTTATAGATTAAAAAAACCTGTCATCCTTCATTGTATAAGAAAACAACGATCTTTCCTCTGTTTGCATAAGCGGAGCTTCATATAAACAATGAAGGAATTTTTCTTTTGAAATTGAAGATTAAGAGTCACTATTTAACGCTGATAAGCTGAGAAAATATAAAATTTTAAGTATTCTTGACTAGTGTCGCGATTAATATGCAGCAAAAATGTCACACTCGAAGAGAAGCCAAAATAGTCACCATAAGCTCCTGGGGGAAGCACATGAAGCTCGCCCAGGTAACAACAAAGCTGAGACTACCAACAACAACAGTGACAACACCAACAATACTATTAGTATCAACAGCGTCAGCAACAAGAACAACAACAGTAGTAGCAGCAAGAACAGCAGCCGCAACAGCAGCCGCAACAGCAGCCGCAACAGCAGCAGCAACACTTGCTTGACAGGTAAGTCGATGCTGATGTTTATGACTTAACTGATATCATAAGAACATAAGAATAGAGGAGCACTGCAGAAGGCCTACTGACCCATAGCAGGGTCAGGAGGCCTACTGCATGGAGTTAAATTATTTAGCTATATTTGGTAAATTGTTTCACCTGTTAAATAACTTGAGTATGCATAGTCTGATCGGCTTCAACCTGATGGTTGAAAGGGTTCTAAGAAGCAAGATCGCCACTCATCTAGATACCCATCAATTACACAACCCAGGGCAGCATGGGTTTAGAGCAGGTCGCTCCTGTCTGTCCCAACTACTGGACCACTACGACAAGGTCCTGGATGCTCTAGAAGACAAACAGAATGCAGATGTTATATACACAGACTTTGCAAAAGCCTTTGACAAGTGTGACCATGGTGTAATAGTACACAAAATGCGTGATAAAGGAATAACAGGAAAAGTGGGTAGATGGATCTATAATTTCCTAACAAGTAGAACACAAAGAGTAGTAGTCAACAGAGTAAAGTCTGAGGCGGCTACTGTGAAAAGCTCTGTTCCACAAGGCACAGTACTCGCTCCCATCCTGTTCCTCATCCTCATATCTGACATTGACAGGGATATAAGCCACAGTGCTGTGTCTTATTTTGCAGATGACACCTGAATCTGTATGACAGTGTCCACCGTTGAAGACACTGCAAGACTCCAAGCAGACATAAACCAAATCTTTAAATGGGCTGCAGAAAACAATATGAAGTTCAATGATGAGAAATTTCAATTACTCAGATATGGAAAATGTGAAGAAATTAAAATCTCATCGGAGTACAAAACAAATTCCAACCACACAATAGAGCGAAAAACTAATGTCAAAGACCTGGGAGTGATCATGTCGGAGGATCTCACCTTCAAGAACCATAACACCGTAGCAATCGCATCTGCTAGAAAAATGACAGGATGGATAATGAGAACCTTCAAAACCAGGGATACCAAGCCCATGTTGACACTTTTCAGGTCGCTTGTTCTATCTAGGCTGGAATATTGCTGCACACTAACTGCACCTTTAAAGGCAGGTGAAATTGCTGACCTAGAAAATGTGCAGAGAACCTTCACGGCACGCATAACTGCGATAAACCACCTTAATTACTGGGAACGCTTGAAGTTCCTAAACCTGTACTCCCTAGAACGCAGGCGGGAGAGATACATTATTATGTACACGTGGGAAATTCTCGAGGGATTAGTACCAAACTTGCACACGAGAGTCACTCCCTACGAAAGCAAAAGACTCGGCAGGCGATGTAACATCCCCCCAATGAAGAGCAAGGGTGCCACTAGCACGTTGAGGGACAACACAATAAGTGTCAGTGGCCCAAGACTGTTCAACTGCCTCCCAGCATACATCAGGGGGATTACCAACAAACCCCTGGCTGTCTTCAAGCAGGCACTGGACAGGCACCTAAAGTCGGTGCCTGACCAGCCAGGCTGTGGTTCGTACGTTGGACTGCGTGCGGCCAGCAGTAACAGCCTGGTTGATCAGGCTCTGATCCAACATGAGGCCTGGTCACAGACCGGGCCGCAGGGGCGTTGACCCCTGGAACTCTCTCCAGGTATACTCCAGGTTGAATAGTATCCAATCAATTTAGACTGTATAAATGCAAATTTACCAATATGGTATCAGTTAAAAACTTGGAGTTAATACATTCTGAGAAGTCACTGAAGAATGCTCCTTCTGGAAGGTTTGCATTGATTTTGGAATGTGTAGGCTCTAATTTGCCAATTTTATTAAAAATTTTATTCTTGTGCAGTAACTAAAGAATGCCTCTTCTAGTTGGCTTCAAACCCTAAATGCTTCTGTATTTTAATTATTTTTTTCTTATTGATCTTTTTGTAGGTGCCAATTTATTCTTATTAAAGAAAGTGTGAAAAATTATATTATGGTTTACATGTGATTTATGAATTTGCTTCAGTTTATGAAAATTTCCTATTCAGAAAAATATTGCTTATGATGTTTTTAATAACAGCAATAAGATAATTAATTGGTTTAAGGCACTACAGACGCCCACGTTTGGTGGCCGCCTAATGTATTCTCGCCTTCCTTACTAAATTATTAATTCATTTCTTTGTTTTTCTCTCTCAGACCCATGAACGACTGAATATTAAATATTGTTCGTTTTTACTCTCCGGCAGAATATTAATTTAAATCTAAATGCTAAAGGTTAGGTTAGGTAATGTTTGTCAGGAAACACAAGTGTTTCCTGACGCTGGTCTAAGTCATATGATGACCCACCACTGGACCTTTTGGTCACCTGACCGAGACCTTCCGCTGTCTTACCGGTTAACTCCTTTAAAAATTAAGATTATAATTATAACCATTTACTCTAAACTCTAAACTAAGCATTAATATACATATACACATTCCAGCTTGAAAATATTTTCCACAATAGTAGTAGTACAATATTTTATCACTTTTTTATTTACATTTTAGCTCTGTTTTGACAGTTTTTTCCTCTTTGAAAGTTGCTTTTTACATTAAATTTTCAAATCATCATCAAGACGGAGCCTGACCTTTGCCGAGTGAGCGAAGGTCCATGGTGCCATTTAATGCTTTTCAACATTTATTTAGATTTATTATTGATTTCCTCGGATTACATTTATTTTTAAAGTAGTTGCCTAAGGAAATCTTAAACGCGCTTTTAGATAGAAGAATGAGCTAAGGTAAGAATGTAGATAGGCTGCAGTAGGCTGAGAAGTTGGTGATGAGGGGGGCGATGTGACCTCACTTGTGGCTCATCACTGTCTAGTGTTAGTGCAGCAGCAGCAGCAGGATGGTGCTCACACGCGTAACTCCGCTTGTGAAATAACTAGTGTGTGAGCGTAACTAGACATTTGTTGAGTGGTTCTTGTGAGCGAACACCTGAGTAGAGTAACACATGTTGGTCAAACTTGTTTCTTAGTTGTCAGTCATCGTTGATGAAGTGATTGTAGCCTAATATTACGTTGTTTTATTGTGACACTGATCTTTGACTACCTACATGTGTGGAAATGCGAATCAACAACAAATTAAAGGAATATATCTGTTACTGGTATTTAAAAGCCTAATGATAATGAAGTCAGAATATACCAGCTAATTCAAGGAAAATTATAAATATGAATGAATATACAGATTCAAAATTATGATCCAACAATTTATCGTAAATATAACTGGCTTATTCAATATAAGTGTAATGTTAAGTTGTCTAGCGTGGTAATTCTGATAATCATATATGTTTAGAAACAAGAACGCTTCCGTAATATAGTTGAGATTATTGAATTTCGATTTAAAATATTCAGTGTTGGCTGTTATTTCGGTTAATATATTTAATCCTGAAATATTTGTTAAATAAAACTGGAATACAATTATAAGCGTAAAACAATTGTCGCCTTATTCTTTGTAGGAACTGAGTGATGGTGACGATCAGGAGGATAATTATTATATTCATAAATACGAGCCCAACCCGCATGGGCTGAGGAGGATAAGGACAGAGTGTCGACTGTTTGGTCTTACAAAACGTAATACAACAAGACTTGAAAAATAATTAGTGATCCTCTATTAAAAATTTCTTCGGGATATTTAACAAAGTATTGATCATTTACAGATACTTTATCAAAACGTTAAATAATATCAGTTAACTTAGCACCTGATCAGCTGATTGAGACACTGAAATCTTGTTAAACGCGAAGCTTTAATTATAAATGATTTATTAACCGCCCCTAACTCCCACCACCACTAAACACTGGGTAAAGTACATTATCACTAGTCTCATCAATATTAGTTCTCTGAATACTTAGTATCAAGAACACTAGCAACCAACACCATTGCGATTTAGGACTCATATCGAGGCACTTTATTTGTTCTCTAGTAATCGATATAATTGGAGAACTTTCACTTAGGCATTACAATGGTTCTGAGTAAATAATCGAGACTTCTTTAAGTTCTCCAGCGCTATTCATTTCCGGATACGTTAAACATTGCAAATATCCAATAGCAGTAAGGATAGCTACTAGGACTATTCATTGTCCTACCATTCATTAGATCTATAGAATACCAGTAACTGGCACTTTGTATGGTGGACTTTATTTCCCTATATGAACACATGTCAGTACTGAAATTGAAATATTGCATAATCAACACATTCCGGGTGGTGTTCACGACCTAACTTAGACATCTGCCAGAAATGGAAGGTGCTTGACTAATGGATAATGGAATACACAGTAATAACTGAAGCTAAGGCAGTGGTACTTCAAATGGGGCTACATGGTGGGAAAATAATGGAGCCAGACAAAAGCTTCTGGTAAATACTGAAAAAGGCAGCAGAAGCCCTGAACAAGCATCTAAAAAAAAAAAGATCTATTGGAAAAAATACACAAAATGCAAACACTAGAACATTTTAGCGAAAACGTTTCGGTTCTGGGACCTTTGTCATTCCAGGACCAAAATGCTTCCAATAAAATATCCTAGTCTTTGAATTTTGTATCTTTTTCCAACTACTTTCAATTTCACATACATTTAAAGATATGTCATACCATGTTATAGAAGAGAAATATCAGAGAGCAAGACAACCGGAAATATGACAATATAAAAAGTACGAACAAGAAACTGCAGTAGAGACAGATAAGTATGAATGACATGTATATAATGCACAGTGTTGAAGAATATTTTAAGAAACCCATTGGTGGTAGATCACTTAAGAAAAAAATAAATGTATAAAGCACTGGAGGAACAGAAGGTACTCAGGTTTGATGCATGGAAGGGGACCTCCAATTTTGTGGATCGAGAACTCTTTGAATGGACTTTTGTGATAGGATAATCTTGCATGTTCCTGGGCAGTAGTATGGCCTATACAGTGCTTCAGTCAACTAATTTACAATCATGTCCGGCAGATTAGGATATTAAGGAGGGTACTCCACCGTATAAATTAGTACCCGAAAGACTGAACGAAATTCAGTGTGAGAGGAAATGTCAAATGGAAGATAAATGACAGAATTTCCAAAGGATCAGTTTTCATTCATCTACTGTTTTTTATACATACTGATAACTTGCCTGGAAGACTGATTAATAAATGCTGATTTTTGTAAATTAAGCAAATTTCATGCAAAGATAACTGTAAGATAAAATATACAAGCAATAAGATTAGTCCAGTAAATAGCTATTAAAGTTCAATCGTGAAAAGTGTATAGTAATAAAGATGGGAGGTGAAAAAAGAGACACTAGTCTTATATCAACTGATATAAGATATATTACAGAACGGACATAGATGCGCTGAACAACATACGATGACGAAGGTAATCCCACGTATCAGAAATCTTTCCTAAGAGGATAGACCGAGGCCTCTGAATCTGTACTCTCTGGAAAGGCGTAAAAGTAGGGGGGCTATGAAGTATGCAAATGGAAGACATGAATAAAAATAGGGGATATAAATAACATGCTAAAAGTATCTAACCAAGACAGGACTCACAGCAATGGATTCATAAGAACATAAGAAAGGAGGAGTATTGCAGCAGGTCTACTGGCCCATACTAGACAAGTCCAACTCATTCTCACATACACCCTCTCGTGTACTTGTCTAAAATATTTTTAAAGCTACCAAGAAACTCGTTTTAATGACGTTATTCGGGGGTTTGTTCCAGTCATCTACAACTCTATTACCAAATTAGTGTGTTCCTATATCTTTATAAATCTAAACTTTTTCATCTTGAAACCATTGCTGCGAGTCCTGTCAGGATATATATTTTCAACCCGTTATTTATATCCCCTTTATTTATTCCTCTCTTCAACTTGTATACTTCATTCATATCTTAACTAATTCTACGCCTCTCCAGAGTGCAGATTCAGTAGGGAGCAATGAAAAAATACATATTTTAGAGACCACGTCAGGAAATGCTTGTCCTGTTTCCTGACAAACCTTACCTAACCCAGCATCAGTTGCCACCATCATCGTTACCCTTCAGCATCAATAATCTATTCTCCACTAACATTATCCATCATCATCATCATCATCATCATCATCACTATTGTTTTAGAGATACAAGCTGCACTTTTCAGGTATTATTTGTATGGTGACAACAAACTTCTGTGCAAAATTTCAGACCATTTCATGCACATTTACCCTGCAACATCGCGATCGACTTTTCGCCAAATTATGCACCATTGAAAACAATTAGTTATAAATTATTGGTTGTCAGGATAATCAAGTGTACATGGTTTATATAATTTTTGGTTGTGAAGATTGTATAATCAAATGTACATGGGTTATATCAATCATCAACTATTTAATTTTAAACTATTGCAAGTTATAAGTGAAGTCTTTCTTGGTGGGGAACTTGGGCATCACTTTCCTTTAAAATATTCTTTGCCTGATATATCCATCTCTTGCCATCTGTCCAGTCACTTCAGTGCAGCTTCAGTCATCAATGTTATCCCTCTCTCAACAGCTTGAGTGTTGTTTGGCCACTTGGGAACCTCCAGTGGAGTCTCAATAGTTTTCAGAACCTGTTGATCTGATAGAGAAGCAATGAAAGGACAGTTTTGAGTTCAGTCTTCCAGTCAATCATGGAATGATAGTTCTTTGCTTGCCACTTTAGTTTGGGAATCACTACTTTTCTTGAGTTGACAATAGGAGCCACATTGTTATTCTCTTCATCTTCATCTTCCTCGTCAACAGCATCAGCAGAATCTTCTCCATCCTCATCAGAGCTCTCTACCTACCTGGAGTCTACCTGGAGAGAATTCCAGGGGTCAACGCCCCCGCGGCCCGGTCCGTGACCAGGCCTCTTGTTGGACCAGAGCCTGATCAACCAGGCTGTTACTGCTGGCCGCACGCAGTCCAACGTACGAACCACAGCCCGGCTGATCAGGTACCGACTTGAGGTGCCTGTCCAGTGCCTGCTTGAAGACAGCCAGGGGCTTGTTGGTAATCCCTGATGTATGCTGGGAGGCAGTTGAACAATCTTGGGCCCCTCACACTTATTGTGTTGTCCCTCAACGTGCTAGTGGCACCCTGCTCTTCATTGGGGGAATGTTACATCGCCTGCCGAGTCTTTTGCTTTCGTAGGGAGTGATTTTTGTGTGCAAGTTTGGTACTAAGCCCTCGAGAATTTTCCATGTGTATATAATAATGTATCTCTCCCGCCTGCGTTCTAGAGAGTACAGGTTTAGGAACTTCAAGCGTTCCCAGTAGTTGAGGTGGTTTATCGCACTTATGCGTGCCGTGAAGGTTCTCTGCACATTTTCAAGGTCAGCAATTTCACCCGCCTTGAAAGGTGCAGTTAGTGTGCAGCAATATTCCAGCCTAGATAGAACAAGCGATCTGTAAAGTGTCAACATGGGCTTGGCATCCCTGGTTTTGAAGGTTCTCATTATCCATCCTGTCATTTTTCGAGCAGATGCAATTGCTACATTGTTATGGTCCTTGAAGGTGAGATCCTCTGACATGAACACTCCCAGGTCTTTGACATTAGTTTTTCGCTCTATTGTGTGGTTGGAATTAGTTTTGTACTCCGATGAGATTTTAATTTCTTCACGTTTTCCGTATCTGAGTAATTGAAATTTCTCATCATTGAACTTCATATTGTTTTCTGCAGCCCATTTAAAGATTTGGTTTATGTCTGCTTGGAGTCTTGCAGTGTCTTCAACGGTGGACACTGTCATACAGATTCGGGTGTCATCTGCAAAGGAAGACACAGCACTGTGGCTTATATCCCTGTCAATGTCTGATATGAGGATGAGGAATAGGATGGGAGCAAGTACTGTGCCTTGTGGAACAGAGCTTTTCACAGTAGCTGCCTCAGACTTTACTCTGTTGACTACTACTCTTTGTGTTCTATGTGTTAGGAAATTATAAATCCATCTACCAACTTTTCCTGTTATTCCTTTATCACGCATTTTGTGTGCTATTACACCATGGTCACACTTGTCAAAGGCTTTTGCAAAATCTGTGTATATAACATCTGCATTCTGTTTATCTTCTAGAGCATCCAGGACCATGTCGTAGTGGTCCAGTAGTTGGGACAGACAGGAGCGGCCTGCTCTAAACCCATGCTGTCCTGGGTTGTGCAATTGATGGGTATCAAGATGGGTGGCGATCTTGCTTCTAGAACCCTTTCAAAGATTTTTATGATATGGGACGTTAGCGCAATTGGTCTGTAGTTCTTTGCTATTGCTTTACTGCCCCTTTGTGGAGCGGGGCTATGTCTGTTGTTTTTAGTAGCTGCGGACGATCCCAGTGTCCATGCTCCTCTCCATAGGATGTTAAAAGCATGTGATAGGGGCTTCTTGCAGTTCTTGATGAACACGGAGTTCCATGAGTCTGTCTGCTGATTCTCTTCTCTAATTTTTCTTATCATTGAGACAGTTTTATCTCTCACTGTCATGTCTTCATCATCGCACATACCAAGAAGCAGCTGATCTGTGTCAGCAAAGTAGGAATGTCTTAGGACAGTCTTCTTTACTATCTTCTTTTCTTCACTGTTCAAATGTCTCATAAATTACAGTGACTGGAAGACGTTCTTTGGACAGTGTCTGACATAAGGTGCAGCTTGATGTGGAACCACACTGGAGCACTGAACTTTAAAAATAATAATGACGACTCTTTTCACCTCCTGACTGGGTCTTGATGTTGCCACATACAGACTAAGGATCCTACTCCATAAAGTATTCCACCTTGACACACACGGTGGACCTGGTTCAAGAGCAGCCAAGTCATCATCAACCACACCTGTGATCACTCCTTTGCAAATCCTATACAAGTATTTCTGGTCCCAGGACAGATCCTCTGCCACCTTGTCATTCAGAGCAGGGAAATCAGTGAAATTGACTGGCTGGAAAGCAACTGGCAGCTCAGACAGAGGATCCTTGATTTGCTTGACAATGGGACCTCTCCAACGCTCAGGACCACTTGGCTTACCATCATAGTGGTAGAAAACAGCCCGGAATGGCAGCTCATTTCCATGAAGCTGACAGATGAAATAATGGACTGGCTGACCAAGCAACATTTCAAGATGATGAATGGCACCATTGTCAACTCCGACATTTACGTTGGTTCCGTCACTACCAACACATACAACAACTGCCCAGTTAGTTTTTGTTCCACCAGAAATGTATAGATAATCTTGGCAATCTCCTTTCCATGGCCTGACTTGGGAGTCATATGAGTGAGATATTCAGTGCCGGGCTCCACCATGATGACGTAATGATCTTTCACCACTATCTTTGGACTCCATTTCTTTGTCTTCTCATTCTTTGTCATTACACGAGTGGAGGTTTTCTTACCATTAAAATACAGTGATGTTATATTTTCCAAGTTTGTTGCTCATTTTCTTGCCTCTCCATTCGGTATTTGTGTCTGGCATCTCGTAACTTCTGTGGTGCAATAACTTGACTTTTGTCGTCCTTGGTGATAATGCCATAGTCCAATGGCAGCTCCAGCATAATCACTGAGAAAGTTAGTTAATGTTTATAAATACTGCAGAGTACATAGATACAGTACATAAAACACTGTGCTGTGCTAATCAGTAATACAGACATATTCAAAAATTTCAATCGCAAATGCTGTAGGCTAAATTTACCTCAAACAATCAGCTTCATATTTGGCACTGAATCTAAAATGTATATAAGGAACAATGCCTGAAGAGTGCAGCTTTGACCAAAATTTCAATGCTCCCTAAGATACAGTGCCCTCAGTCTAACTTCAATGGAAAGATTTTCGATACATAGGATCAACTTCGTCATCTTTCTTTGTATGTTTTCCCGCGCATTTACATTCTGTAATTTGGAGGCCAGAACTACGCAGCACAATCTAAACTTCTTGATATGAACCAAGAATTATATTAGTTTTATTACGAACATTTATGCACTGTTGTCTTGGCCTTAGATTACTGCTAACCAGAATTCCTAAATCTTTTCCTCATTTCGCATTCACAGAGATTAAGATCTACATTATCTTTTTCCAGCGTTAGATCCTTACATTTGTCTACATTAAACTATGTATGTCACTTCTCTGACCATTGTATCAACCTATCAAGACCTTCCTGTAGAGACCTTATCAGAATATATCTGACTTGTCACTATTTATTCCCTCATCTACGTCGTTTATGTATATTGTGAAGAACATAGAGACCAATAATGACCCCTGTGGAACACCTCCTGTAAACCGTCCCTGCTATGATTTCTCCCCGTTATGGAAACTTGCTATCGGTCAGCCACACGTTGATCCAGGGAAAAAAAATCGCCGACTATTCCGTGTCACCTGGAGAGGGTTTCGGGGGTCTCAGACCGCGGCTCGGTCTGAGACCAGGCCTCGTGGTGGATCCGTGTCTGATCAACCAGGCTGTTACTGATGGCCGCACGCAAACTGACGTACGAACCACAGCCTGGCTGGTCAGGTACTGATTTTAGGTGCCTGTCCAGTGCCTTCTTGAAGACAGCCAGAGGTCTATTGGTAAACCCCCTTTATGTATGCTGGGAGGCAGTTGAACAGTCTTGTGCCCCTGACACTTATTGTGTTGTCTCTCAGTGTACTAGCGGCACTCCTACTTTTCATTGCGGGAATGTTGGATCTCCTTAGTGAAAAAAGTTAGTAAATATGTAAGTTGTGAATGCCTCTTTGTAAAACAGTGCTGAGATTCATTGATGAATTTATATGTTTCAATGTGGCTTCGAATTGCTTCGCAGTTATTGATTCCACCAATTTTCCCACAATGGAGGTAAGGCTAATTGACCTCTAATTCGAGGCTAATAACTTATCTCTTGCTTTGTGGACAGATATCACGTTTACCATTTTCCACTCATCTGGCACTATACTACCAATTTGTAGTGATCTGTTGAAAAGACTAGCTAATGATTTGTTAAGTGCCTCATTACATTTCTTTATAACCCTTAAAAACAATTCACTAAGGCCCATTGATTGGTTTAAATCTATTTTAACCGGTGATTTTTTTTTATTTCACGGGGTTTCACCCACAATGGAGCTTTATTAAGTAGTTGGTAAAGCCCCACTGTGGGTGAAACCTCGCAAAATAAAGCTTCCATGCTCAAAATATCTTTAAGGAAATTAATTGAATTGCAGAAATCACAGGACGAGATATGGAAAGAAGGCAATAAATTTTCCTTCAGTTGTGAGTAAATATTACAGGACAAACCCCGAATAATCAAGCTTATTCTTGCTTCACAAATTTCACGAGACAATAAATTAGACCAAACAGCAGGTATGAATAAAAAGCAAGACGTCTTCGGCAATAAATTAAAAGATGTGAACAAGACAGGGACAGGAAGATAACTTAAAACTATTGCCAAGAGTTCCCAACCTTTAACAGGGACGGAAGACATGTGAAAACCAAAAGGAGTTATTCAGGATTTTAGGCAGGACATGTATCAGAAGTTAAAGATGTATATGAACAATGCGGGGTCAAGAAATATTTCAGTCTCAGTGTTGTGACAAGTTAGTGAAACAGATCACATGCAAATGAGAGATTGGGCCAGAGGCTGAAATTGTACCCCGGAAAACAACCAGGTGAGTCCAACTAGGTGACTACGGCTAAGTGAATACAGCAGGCGAAGATGCCTGTGTAAAGTGTGTGGAGTGCTCACAGCCATTATTATAAAAAAAAAAAGTGCCTCTGCTATGGTCCATATGCATCAGCTCTACAGTGCTTACAAGAGAATCATGGCTCTCAACACTAACCAGATGGGTGAGTAGCGGGTGATAGTAGTGTGGTAGAGAGTGATGAGGGTAACTCATTATTATTATTATTATTATTATTATTATATATAATATCAGGGCACACAGTTGCTGACAACTGTGTGCCCTGATATTTTTATGATTGAATGCATTCGTAAGGCAACCAAGGCAAGAGGGAGAGGAAGGGAAGAGGGCAGGGAAGGATGGATGAGAGAGAGTTAGAGAAAGAGAATGAAAGAAAATAGGGAAGGGGAAACGGAAGAGGAAGTGAAAGAGAAAATACTAAAATGTGTAGGTAGTCTAGCAAGTCTGTGTGTTTATGATTCAATTCACTATGTTGGTTTATGTAAATCAATTTAGTATTAATTGTCCTCTTAATTAAGAATGATATAGATTTGGTGTAAAAATTATTATTATTACTATTATGAGCAAATCACTTGCAGGAGGCTTACAGGGCATTACGTACCTGAATTATTACCTGCAAGTAATTTGGTTGAGGTAAGTGGGACTTAAATCACAGTAGGTCACTGAACTGCAACTCCTTCGACTGCCCACTTCTTCACTACTCTCACAAAAAGCTAGACCTGACTTTAAATTAATAATTATAATATTAAAATCAGCTACTCTGGTAATTAAAGTTGTGTGGACTGTATAGGATTAAGCTTGCTGGGAACAACAAATACAATTGGTATTACAACTTACCATTTAATTACTGTAGATGGATCACACCACAACACCTGCCTAACACCTAGACCCTACACTGGCCAGCTGAGATCTAAATGCAAAGATTATGGTGCACTTCCCTGTGAATGATGTCCACATTTATTTTCCACCATCCACATGCAGTTCTTGAGGTCCCGTAAATTTCCTGTCCCAATTCTTCAGCAGGGTACATTAACACGGGTTCCTAATTATAAATTCAGTCCGAAACAGCGCAACTGGCCTCGGAAGACGCCGAATTACACTGCATAACTCGGACCAGTGTTCTCACATTAAATTCAATATGGAGTCTACCTCTACAGTCCTCTTAAGAAAAGTTGCAATAGTGTGTGAATTTTTTGTTATCCGGGTAATAAATTGTCCTACACTTAATTATATTTAGGGAGAAAGGGGTTAAGCTGTTGATTTCTGTAACAAAACGTAAGTTCTTCCATTTGTAAATGAAAAATGACCCCATGCTATTACAGTAGGTTTTTCTTTGGCTACACTTGCATATAGATATTGTATGACTTGGTGGTTTATTACGCTTTTTCACTTCTACACCCTTAAGGGCGCAGGCCCGGGACTTGCCGAGATGCCGCCGCCGCCGCCGCCGTCGTCGTGAGGCGCGCGTGCGAGCGTGCGTGCGGCGGCAGCAAGTACCACGAGCAGACATGTTGGGACCCGAAAGAAAGAGGGAAAGGGGATGCCATGATGCTGGCGAATAGCTTTTTGTTCAAGAAATTTAGTTCCCCTTTCTTAAATCATATCTGATCACCTAACATTACCCAAGCACTGTTTGATCCCTGTGTGTTTTGTGCTTACCAAAGAATATAATATATCCCTCATCACATTATTCCTCCAGTGAATGCTGCTTTCTCCTTTTTATTCTACTAAGTCTTCATTTGGGCAGCCACCTTTATTGTGGTAAGTTTAATAATAACCTATTTAAAGCAACAGGAGTAGATCTATAATACTGTACAGTAAAATTTCAATTTAATGGACTAATAGAGTAGTGGGTATCTGGTAATGCTGATTGTCCATTGAATCTGAACACTGAGTTTGTTTTGCTGTGATCTTAACAGTAACAGACAATTCTGTAGACAGTGGACTTTTCCAATGTCTGGATTTTATGTTAAATCCAAAATCCATTAAATTGAGGTTTTACTGTACTTATTTTGAATACTGAATTCAATTCTTAACCCTTAAACTGTCCACACGTAGATATATGTTCACGTGCGTACTGCTCCGAACGTAGATCTACGTTTTATTTTTCATTCCTTCAAATTTAGTGCGATAGGCCTGAGTCGCCTAGACATGAGAGAATGGGTCTGCGCCCTCAGTGTGTGACTTAGTACCTTGTGGGAGCACTAGTTCAATTGAGTGCCAGCTAGAGCAAATAGTGTGGCAAACACCAGGAATTCAATGATGTCATGTCACATTAACACTCCCCTTATAAGAGGAAAGTAAAAATAGGTTAGATAAATACATGAGTGGCTGTGGGGGGGTGTGAGTTGGACCTGACTAGCTTGTACTACTAGATCTGATGCCATGCTTCTTCCTTCAGAGGATGTAACCTGACTAGGTCTAAGCTGGGGTGTGACATGGACTTGCCTTGCATGGGCCAGTAGGCCTGCTGCAGTGTTCCTTCTTTCTTATGTTCTTATGTTCTTATTATATTATTCCTATTGAAATACAAAAAGGTGAAAAATCTTGAGGAAATACGAAAAGTGTACAGTTTTGTAGAAATATGATAAACAATGTATACTGTAATTGTCAGTGAGCGTATACAACAACATATACAACAACACTGACAGTTTGTTGTAGTAGGAGTTGCCAGAAGTCACCGGTTTCTCCAGCACGCAAGTTATACTTTTTGTATCAAACTGATCACATATTACTCTGTTAAATAATATCCCAGTAGTCCCTTCATGAGCTAGTCCAAAATCACTGACCGAATACGTTCAAAATAAGTGTTCCACTGACTGGATTCGTCCGGATTCGTCCAATAAATAAGTAAACCTTTGACCAGATTCAAACAGATTCGTTGAAAAATAAGGTATCCTATGACCGGATTCATAAGCTGACAAGGTTTTACGCGCCCTTATCAAACACCCAAACAGTAACTACTAGAGCGGAAAGCTTGTCAAATACACATACAAATATAAATATATATACAATACAAATAGACAGATCTACACTTTAAGGAGGTTTTTAGTAGAATATACAGTAAAACAACCAACAGAATCACATTATGAAATCCTGTGTAGTCTGCAACCAAACAACCAAATGGGCTACTGCATGGATTACATGCAACTTCTGTGGAAATTGGGCCCATGCACCTTGTGCTGATATCCAAGAATTATCTACAAGAGGTATTAAATCAGGGAAGTGTTTTTGGGTATGCCCAAATGAGATCCAACTGTGGAATAAAATCACATTGGCATTAAAAGATGATAACATCAAAACGACCTTCATGGAAAACCTGAAAA
Source organism: Cherax destructor (assembly GCA_009830355.1). Classification (NCBI taxonomy): domain Eukaryota; kingdom Metazoa; phylum Arthropoda; class Malacostraca; order Decapoda; family Parastacidae; genus Cherax; species Cherax destructor. The sequence goes on along the minus strand of WNWK01016219.1, from coordinate 25,826 downwards.
CATTCTATAACAGATGGGAAAATAAAAAGTCTGGGCTGGATGGTGCCATTGCCCCTGGTACAGATGCTGTCCTGGTAGATAGTAACTGTAAGCATGGAGAAATGAATGTTAGTGGCTTGGACAGAGACAGGAGCTGTAGTGTGGAAACAGGTGTAGACAAGGACATGAAAAAATCAATGTCACAAACTAGAAATACCACGGGAGATAGTAAACAAGGGGATGCCCCTAGAAATAGTGAAGATAAACTACCAGAAATAACTGGTGAAAGCTCCATTGTTAGTACCAGTAAAGATAGAAATGAGACAGGAAAACACGCTCCAGCAGGAATACAGTTACAGAAAACCAAGGCAAACAGAAACCAGGCCTATACAAATTCTATGCACATGGTATCTTCAGTCATGGAATATCTGGAAAAACAGATGGGACGTGCAACTTTGACCACCCCAGAAAATGTCGTGTCCATATGACAACAGGAAAATGCAACCTCCTTCCTGTAAGCTTTTCCACCCTGAAATGTGTCACTCTTCAGTTCAGAAAAGACAGTGTTATAACTCATATTGCCAGGCACACCACCTAAAGGGTACAAGACGACACAGAACATCCAGACCATGGGAAAACCTGGGTAGCCACAGCCACTCAAGAGAGAGAGGTTTTTTAGTGCCAGGAAGGAAAAAAAAGCTGGCAGGAAATGACAGAAATCGTACACCAACTGCAATCATTTCTGGAGTGGAATCACAGTCCATGGCCTCCACTCCAAACAACAGATATTAGTGCCAGGAAAAAAAAGACTTCCCCCATACCACCAATCCGACGACATTCTTCTTTGCAAATATACAGGGTCTAAAGCCAACAACGAGCAAAATACTTTTCATCCGTGGACTGCTTACAGAGTTAAACGCAATGTTTGCGGTTTTCACAGAGATCCACATGAAGAATCACTTGGACAACGAAATATGGATCCAGGTTACAACCTATACAGATGCGACAGAATGAACAGGTAAAAGGGGGGTGGGGGTTGGCCTGTATATCACAGAGTCACTTATATGCTCGGAACTACTAAATGCCTAAAATGATGTAGTTGAAGTTTTAGCAGTAAAGACCGAGAACCAAAACCTGGTCATCGTGGTTGTATACAAGCCTCCGAATGTAACGTCCCACCAATTCCAGGAACAGCTTTTGAAAATTGACCACTGTCTGGAAAATCTTCCAGCTCCTGCCCCCAACATCTTGCTTCTGGGAGATTTCAACTTAAGGCACCTAAAATGGAGGAATATAGCAAATAATATTGTTGCAGAGATAACACCAGGAGGCAGCTCAAATGAAAACTCGCACACACACGAGCTTTTAAATCTCTGCACCAAATTCACCTTAAACCAACAAATAATAGAGCCTACAAGATTGAGAATACACTGGACCTCATCTTCACTAGCAATGATGATTTGATACGAAATGTCACCATATCAAAAACAATATACTCAGATCACAACATAATAGAGGTTCAGACATGTGTGCGCGGGGCCCCAGAGCGCCAAAATGTGACCAGTCACGTGGAAGCCTTCACCAAATTCAACTTCAATAACTAAAACATAAAGTGGAACCAAGTAAACCAAGTCCTAATGATATAAACTGGGAAGGTAGCCTAAGCAACACAGATCCCAACTTATGTCTAGAACAGATTAACTCTGTGGCACTCGAGATATGCTCAAGGCATATTCCTTTAAGAAAAAAGGAGATGTAAACTAGAAAGAGAAAGGCGCTCCTTATACAGGTGAAGGCAAAGAATAACACAGCGGCTAAAAGAGGCCAATATATCTGCAATACGCAGGGAGACACTGGCCAGAGAAATAGCAAACATCGAACTGAAGCTAAAGGAATCTTACAGGAATCAAGAAACGCGGGAAGAACTAAAAGCCATAAACGAGATCGAAAGAAACCCAAAGTATTTCTTTTCTTATGCCAAATCAAAGTCGAGAAGAACATCCAGTATTGGGCCCCTACTTAAACGGGATGGGTCCTACACAGATGACAGCAAGGAAATGAGTGAGCTACTCAAGTCCCAATATGACTCGGTTTTTAGCGAGTCGCTAACCAGACTGAGAGTCGAAGAACTAAATGATTTTTTTTATGAGAGAGCCACACAATTTGGTAGACACAAACCTATCTGACATTATCCTTTCGCCAAATGACTTCGAAAAGGCGATAAATGACATGCCCATGTACTCTGCCCCAGGCCCAGACTCATGGAACTCCGTGTTCATCAAGAATTGCACGAAGCCCCTATCACGTGCTCTCAACATCCTACGGCGAGAAAGCATGGACACAGGGGTCGTCCCACAGCTGCTAAAAACAACAGACATAGCCCCACTCCACAAAGGGGGTAGTAAAGCAATAGTAAAGAACTACAGACCGATAGCGCTAACGTCCCATATCATAAAAAAGTTTGAAAGGGTTCTAAGAAGCAAGATCGCCACCCATCTAGACACCCATCAGTTACACAACCCAGGGCAGCATGGGTTTAGAGCAGGTCGCTCCTGTCTGTCCCAGCTACTGGACCACTATGACAAGGTCCTGGATGCTCTAGAAGACAAACAAAATGCAGATGTAATATACACAGACCTTGCAAAAGCCTTTGACAAGTGTGACCATGGTGTAATAGCGCACAAAATGCGTGATAAAGGAATAACAGGAAAAGTTGGTAGATGGATCTATAATTTCCTAACAAATAGAACACAAAGAGTAGTAGTAAACAGAATAAAGTCTGAGGCGGCTACGTTGAAAAAAACTATTCCACAAGGCACAGTACTCGCTCCCATCTTGTTCCTCATCCCCATATCTGACATAGACAGGGATATTAGCCACAGTGCCGTGTCTTCTTTTGCAGATGACACCCGAATTTACATGACAGTGTCCTCCATTGAAGACACCGCAAGACTCCAGGCAGAAATCAACCAAATCTTTAAATGGGCCGCAGAAAACGATATGAAATTCAATGATGAGAAATTTCAATTACTCAGATATGGAAACTGTGAGGAAATTAAAAGTACATCGGAGTATAAAACAAATTCCAACCACACAATAGAGCGAAAAACTAATGTCAAAGACTTGGGAGTGATCATGTCGGAAGATCTCACCTTCAAAGACCATAACATTGTATAAATCACATCTGCTAGAAAAATGACAGGATGGATAATGAGAACATTCAAAACTAGGGATGCCAAGCCCATGATGACACTCTTCAGATCGCTTGTTCTATCTAGGCTGGAATATTGATGCACACTAACTGCACCTTTCAAGGCAGGTGAAATTGCCGACCTAGAAAATGTACAGAGAACCTTCACGGCACACATAACTGCGATAAAACACCTCAATTACTGGGAACGCTTGAAGTTCCTAAACCTGTACTCCCTGGAACGCAGGCGGGAGAGATACATTATTATATACACTTGGAAAATCCTAGAGGGATTAGTACCAAACTTGTACACGAAAATCACTCCCAATGAAAGCAAAAGAATCGGAAAACGATGCAACATCTCCCCAATGAAAAGCAAGGGTGCCACTAGCATGATAAGAGATAACACAATAAGTGTCAGGGGCCCAAGCCTGTTCAACTGCCTCCCAGCATACATAAGGGGGATTACCAATAGACCCCTGGCTGTCTTCAAGCAGGCACTAGACAAGCACCTAAAGTCAGTACTTGACCAGCCGGGGTGTGGCTCGTACATTGGTTTGCGTGCGGCCAACAGTAACAGCCTGGTTGATCAGGCCTTGATCCACCATGAGGCCTGGTCACAGACCGGGCCGCGGGGGCGTTGACCCCCGGAACCCTCTCCAGGTATATGCCAGGTATAATATGTTTGACATTTAGGAAATTATGTAACAAAAATTGCATATACATGTATGGTGTTAGGAAGAGCTTTGTAAATAATGACGTATAGAGAGTTATGTACCTGTTTGCCAGTGAAGGTCTCTTGATCCAAGGAACTGAGGCAACTTTTCCTTGGATTCAACCTGATTACTTCGTGTTCTCCAATCGCTGTATAATACCTACGAATTTAATTGTTATAAATAATAATAATGAGAATAAACCTATGTGACAAAACGTTCTTATACTAACATTGTCAAGTGTGACCAACACACCAAGAGACCTAGAGCAGCCGAGAACACTTCCAACATGTACACTACATGGTTGTCACGGTGATTTCTATGACGCTCATAATTTGTACACTTTCGATAATAATGATTTTGTTCCCATTTTCTCTGGAACAGAAATGATCATAGAAAACTAATACAATATTTGTTATTTAAATTAAGTTTACTTTAAAACTGTTCTATGTGTGTTCTAGAATATGCTTAAAGGCATCGAGTTCTATCTCTTTGGCCCAGTCTCTCAACAACTAATCCAGGCCCCGTGGCCTGGTGGCTAAAGCTCTCGCTTCATATGGCGAGGGTCTGGGTTCGATTCCCAGCGCGGGTAGAAACTTTGGGCGTGTTTCTTTACACCGGTTGTCTATGTTCACCTATCAGTAAAATGGGAACCTGGGTGTTAGTCGACTGGTGTGGGTCACATCCTGATACAATGACCTAATTTTCCCGAAATGCTCTGCATAATAAGCAGCTTTCTATATATACCATGTATATGTACTTGTAGTAAATAAATATATTAATATATTATTATTATTAATGGGATGAACCCATAAAACCTTGTGTTTTGTCGTATTTACTTTTAAATTATTTTTTAGAAATTTTGTATTCATTACCTCCTCCATTAGTGACTCTACTTGCTGACCTTCCATTTGTGTCTTCTTTTCCTCCTCCCACTTTTCTCAGACTGATACTTGAGGTTCTCCACTGGTGCCTCTGCCTCAATCATAATAAGAAGCATTTCAAAACAAATGTAAAAATTAAGATGTTCCCTCTATTTTTTTGCAATTTCCAAGTTAATCTTTTATTAGAAACTGTAAAAATACTAATTCAGTAATTCGGTTCTTCTTGATCTTGTATTTTTTATGTAACTCGTAAAATAATACAGAATGTTAGATATGCAAGAATTTGCCGAGTTAAAAAAAATATTAATTAGTAAGATAGATTTTCTCCGTGTCCCTCGATCAGATACAAATACAAATGTTTATTTCTCTGTAAAGATTACAATGTGGGGTTTAAATATGAAATATTGGTTACAATGTGTGATTTACATATTATAGGATACTAATTACAAAGAGGGCCACTATCATGCCTAGCATGGCTAGGCATTTCGGGCAGATTAATAATAATTCTAAATCTATATTGCTACAGGTTATGTAGCATATTGATATTGGAGCTAGGTAACTGCATTACAGTTTATTAAATTAGCAATGAGAATGGTTTTGTCTTGGCTTGAAACAGTTTCTAATAAAGCTCCATATTGGAGTATCTCAGGCAAACTTATGACTAGTTTATGATTTGTCAACCAACAGCTTTATTCAAAATTTTATGTTTACAGTCATTTGGGTGAGTGTAAGTGTAAATTGGGGTAAATCACAGACATCGAGAGTAAGTCTAGTTTGTTTTTGTGTGTGTATGATACAAGGAAGAGAAGAGGTGGTATTCATGTAGTTAGCTGACGGTGAGGTGCGTCAGGGAGATAAGATTTTTTTTAACGGTAGTATTGAAAGTGATGGTTGTGTCTGCAGTTCTAGAGTTTTCAGGCAGGGAGTTCCAGATTTTAGGCCCTTTAATGTACATTGAATTTTTGTATAGGTTTAGCCGGACACGGGGAATGTCATATAAACTTTTTTGCCTAGTGTTGTGCCTGTGCGTCCTATTAAAACTATCAAGAAAGTGTTTTAGTTCAGAGTTAATATTGGAATTTATGGTTTTGTAAATGTAGGTTGCACAGTAGTAAGTGTGGATGTTCTGGACAGTGAGTAAGTTTAGGTCTTTGAAGAGTGGGGGGGGGGGGTGTTGCCTAGTATTGGATTGCGTGATAATTCCTACTGTGGCTTTTTGTTGGGTTATTATTGGCTTTAGGTGTATTGCTGCTGTTGATCCCCAAGCACAAATAGCATAGGTGAGGTAGGGATAAATGATTGAATAGTATAGTGTGAGAAGGGCTGATTGTGGCACATAGTAACGTATCTTGGAGAGGATCCCAACTGTTTTGGATACTTTTTTTTTTTTTTTGTTATTTGTTGTATATGGGTGTTGAATTTCAGGTTGCTGTCAAGGTGCAGGCCCAGGAATAGATATTTTTAGTAATTCCTCGTTAACAATGGTGTTGTGTGTGGCAAGATTTGGGTGGGAGATGACGTAAGTCGTGTCGTCAGCAAAGAGAATTGGTTTCAGGTGTTGGGATACGTTGGAAAGATCATTGATAAGAGTGTTGATGAGGTTGTCTTTAATGGTGATGTACCTTCACGGCACATAAGAACGATAAAACAACTAAATTACTCGGAACGGTTGAAGTTCCTTGACTTGTATTCCCTGGAATGCAGGCGAGAAAGATTCATGATAATATATACTTAGAAAATCCTAGAGCGATTAGTACCAAATATTCACACGAAGATCACTCCCTACGAATGCCAAAGATTCGGCAGGCGGGGCAACATCTTCCCAATGAAAAGCAGGGGTGCCAAGAGTACGCTAAGAGACAACACAATAAGTGTCAGGGCCCAAGACTGTTCAACTGCCTCCCAGCATACAATAAACCCCTAGCTGTCTTCATGAAGGTGCTGGACACGCACTTAAAGTCAGTATTTGACCAGCCAGACTGTAGTTCGTACGTCGGGTCGCGTGCGGCCAATAGTAACAGCCTGGTTGATCAGGCTCTGATCCACTACGAGGCCTGGTCATGGACCGGGACGCGGGGGCGTTGACCCCCTGAAACCCTCTCCAGGTATACCATCTTTTGATAAGGTAAACCATAATGAAATTTTAATGTATTTTTACATTTTTAGTTGGAGAGAAATTAACAGTTGAGTGGGAACGAACAAATTAACTTATTGCTAAAATATGGAAAATATTTAGTGTGTAATCGCTTATTAAGAACTTTCAGTATTTTTTTATTGACATTTACTGTAACAGCAACATGATGTCCAATAGAAAAAAAATTGACTTACAGAAAATTTATTGGTTTCTCTTAGGCGTGGTGTATTGAGCAGAGGTGCAGCATGTTGAACAACAAGGTGTTTGTGTCAGCTTTATTCCCTGCCAAGATATCAGCTGTCCCTACGTTCTCTATCATGTAACACATTCTGTATTGATTACATAATGATTTTCTTTTAGTACGCACGGAAATCTAAAAAAAATATTTCTGAAAATAACATTGTAATATATGTTGGCCCAAATACGTATTATCAATAAACTCCAGTAGGATAGTTTCAACTCAGTACTGTACATACGGTAGCATCTGTTTTTGACAATAACAAATAAAAACAAGATTCACGAGGTCTCAGTATCTCCCCCTTGAAACACCTGTCATCTTAATGCAGACTCGATCGTCCTCAGCATAACTTGCACTCACTATGATAAGACCTACATAATGTTTGAGCATACCTGGAGTATACCTGGAGAGAGTTCCAGGGGTCAACGCCCCTGCGGCCCGGTCTGTGACCAGGCCTCATGTTGGATCAGAGCCTGATCAACCAGGCTGTTACTGCTGGCCGCACGCAGTCCAACGTACGAACCACAGCCTGGCTGGTCAGGTACCGACTTTAGGTACCTGTCCAGTGCATACAGTTAAAAATATTCACTTGAACGTAAATATAAATATTACTCACTGAAAGATGAAAGGAAACTCTTAGGTACACAAAGAACACAAAGCCACAATACCGTGACTGGAACAATACACAAATAACCCACACATAGAAGAGGGGAAACTTACCACGACGTTTCGCTCCTCCCGCTACAGATGCCCCTGGCGTCTACGCTATTTCATGCTCCTCCTGTCCTCTTCAGTACTTGGAGAAACTGGCCGTTCTCTTTCTGACAGACTCAGGACTACAAAAGAATGCTTCTTGATACAAGAAATTGGAGCTACATTCTCTTCCTTGGACCAGACCTGATCACCTCACATTCCCAGGCATTGTACGACACCAATGGGTTTAGTGCGTCCATATCTAGGTAATAATAATGTGAGTTCACCTAATATTTTTATCCTGCTGTTCTCAGACAGTCCCTCCCTCCCTCCATCCATCCCTCCCTCCATCGCGTCTCTCCCCTTCGTTCTTGTTCACGTTTTTTTTTCTTTTACCCCTTCCTTATCATTCAAGCTTTCTCTTTTCCTCTCCGTCTCGTCCAAGCTCTCTCTTTCTCCCAGTCCGGTGCTCTCTCTCTCTCTCTCTCTTTCTTACACAAGATTTTACAAAGTTAGGTCAAGGTTTGCTAAGTTTATTTACAAACTAAGAGCTGTTACATACATCAGCTCAGTTGAAAGCATCTGTATTGTTATGAAATATCCACATAATGAACAGAGTGAAGTTGGAGCCATCTGTGAGCCAGCGATTTCATCTGGTGATCAGAGTTTCGTTGATGTCGTTATGCTGTACGAACATGTTCTAGACTCAAATCGTCCTAGGAATAAATGATCTCAGAGGAAGCGATGTTCTGGAGAAGGTTGCAACCAGAGTGAAATTGCTGCTGGCTGCCCGTCTTGTTGTGTAGAAGCTCACTTCTCGATGTCCTCGAAGTGGAGCCAAGTGTGGTCTCTTGACAATATTGGCCATGTACATACCAGTAAGGCCGCCCACATCCCTCCTGTGTTGAAGGCTTTGCTAAAATAACAAACCTGTCATGGCGAGAGATGAGTCGTCTTGTTCGGTCCTTTATTGTGCTAGAAAATGGTTAGAATCATAACCATAATTTTTTAAAGGGTGGACCGGTAAGCCAGCGGAAGGACTCGGTCAAATGACCAAAAGCTCCAGCTGTGGGTCATCATATGACTAAGACCCGCGTCAGGAAACATTTGTCCTGTTTCCTGACAAACCTACCTAACCTAACTTAATCTGTTCTGTCAAGAATCCTTAGATGAGACAGGGGGAAAGCAATCCAAGAAAGTGGAGCATACTCTCTCACGGCCTACTATAACCTCTCTCCCTCCTTTCCTGTCGCACTCCCCCTCCCTCCTACCTAGATCTTCCATTCCATCTCCTTTTCTCTCTCCCTCCTTCCTTCCATTCCTCCCTCTTCCCTCCCCTCTCTCCCTGATTCCTTCCCTCTCTGATTCTTCCCTCCCTCCCTCTGTTAAAAATCGATCGTCTTTCCCTTTTTCATGTAAGTGTAGTTTATCTGCCATGAAGAAACCTCTATTAGTGATGGAGAGGGAAGGAGAGAGGAGGAGGTGTGAGAAGGAGAGGGAGGAGGGTGAGGAAGGAAGAGGAGGTATGAGAAGAGAGGAGGGAGGGTGTGAGGAAGGAGAGAGGGAGGAGGTGTGAGGAAGGAGAGGAGTGTGTGAGGAAGGAGAAGGAGGAGGTGTGAGGAAGGAGAGAGGAGAGTGATGAGGAAGGAGGAGGGAGGGAGAGGAAGGAGAGAGGGAGGGAGGGTGTGAGGGAAGGAGAGAGGGAGGGAGGGTGTGAGGGAAGGAGAAAGGAGGAGGGTGGGAGGGAATGAGAGAGGAGGAGGTGTAGGGAAGGAGAGAGAGGGAGGGTGTGAGGGAAGGAGAGAGGAGGAGGTGTGAGGAAGGAGAGAGAGGGAGGTGTGAGGGAAGAGAAAGGAGGGAGGGTGTGAGGGAAGGAGAGAGGAAGGGAGGGTGGAGGGAAGGAGAAAGGGAGGGAGGGTGGGAGGGAATGAGAGAGGGAGGAGGGTGTAGGGAAGGAGAGAGAGAGGGAGGGTGGAGGAAGAGAGAGGAGGGAGGTGTGAGGGAAGGAGAGAGGGAGGGAGGGTGTGAGGGAAGGAGAGAGGGAGTGTATGAGGGAAGGAGAGAGGGAGGGAGGGTGGGAGGAAGGAGAGAGGAGGGAGGGAAGGAGAGAGAGGAGGGAGGGAGAGAGAGGAGGTGGAGGAAGGAGAGAGGAGGGAGGGTGGAATGGGGGAGGGTAAGGAAGAGAAGGGAGGGAAGTGGGAGGGAAGGAGAAGGGAGAGAGGAGAGGGAAGGAGGTGTAGGAAGGAGAGAGGGAGGGGAGGGTGGGAGGGAAGGTGAGAGAGGAGGGAGGGTGGTAGGAGAGAGGGAGGGAGGGTGGAGGAAGAGGGAGGGAGGTGTGAGGAATGGAGAAGGGAGGTGGAGGGAGGGAGAAGGGGAGAGGGATGAAGGAGGGGAGGGAGAGGAGGAGGGAGGGGAGGGAGTGTGTGAGTGAAGCATGACTGGTGCTTGGTACCATGTGGTGCGCGACAGTGGAGGTAATGATACATGTGTGTAGGTGTATTGATCACAGGAGAGAGGCAGAGGTGAGGTGATGACGTGGAGGTGAGAGTGGTGAGGTGATGAAAGGTGGTGATGGTGAGGGTGATACGGTGGTGGTTTCGGTGGTGAGGAGGGCATGACGGTGGTGGTGACGGTGAGATGGTAGGCGGTGGTGAGGGGATGACGTAGGTGGTGGTGATGTGATGACGGTGGTGGTAGTGGTGAAGGTGATGACGGTGGTGGTGAAGGTGATGACGGTGGTGGTGACGGTGAGGGTGGTGGCAGTGGTGGTGAGGGTGATGACGGTGGTGAGGGTGATGACGGCGGTGGTGGTGATGGTGATGACGGTGGTGATGGTGATGAGGTGGTAGTGACGGTGGGTGGTGTGAGGTGTGGCGGTGGTGGTGAGGGTGATGGCGTAGTGGTGAGGATGATGACGGTTATGGTGACGGTGGGGATGGTGGGTGAGGATGGTGACGGTGGTGGTGGTGAGGGTGACGGGGTGGTGGTGGTAGGTGATGACGGTGGTGGTGAGGTGATGACTGTGGTGGTGAGTGAGGGTGGTGACGTGGTGGTGAGGTGTGACGGTGGTGGTGAGGGTGGTGGTGGTGATGACGGTGGTGATAGGTGAAGGTGGTAATGGTGTGACGGGGTGGTGAGCGTGACTGGGTGGTGGTGAGGGTGATGAGCGGTGGTGGTGGTAGGTGCAGTGACTGATGGTGGGTGAGGATGGTGACGGTGGTGGTGGTGAGGTGATACGGTGGTGGTGTGTATGGTGTGACGGTGGTGGTGATACTGTTGTGGTGTAGGGTGACGGTGGTGGTGGTGATGGGTGGTGACTGGTGGTGGTGATGAGGTGTGACGGTGGTGGTGAGGTGGGTGGTGACGGTGGTGGATGAGGTGTGGTGATGACGGTGGTGGATGATGATGATCGGTGGTGGTGATGAGCGGTGGTGTAATGGTGGATGACGGGTGGTGGTGATGGTGGTGAGTGACGGTGGGTAGGTGATGACGGTGGTGGTGATACATGGTCGGTGGTGGATATGGTGAGACGGTGGTGAAATGGTGATGGCAGTGGTGGTGGTGACGGTGGTGGTGATGACGGTGGTGGTAATGGTGATGATGGTAGAGACGCTGGTGAGGGTATCGGTGGTAGTGACGGTGGTGGTGACGTGGTGTGGTGACGGGTGGTAAAGACAGGTAGACCGGTAGTATCGTTAGTGAGTGGTGACGTCTATAGGACAAAGTTAGTGTCGGTTGTAGGAGTTCAATAATCAGATTAGGCGAGGCAGCATACACATAGCAGCGCACCCACTCACTTTACAAGCGGACAAATACATAATGACACATTGTGCCCATATTTATGAAAGGTAGCTAACTTTAGCATAGTCCTTGAAATATAGGTCTGTCTTGCTAACAAGGCTGTTTAAAAAAAATCCTTGAAAGTGGATAAAACACAGAGAGCAAAAACCTGCTAAATAGCAGATAAAAAAAATTATTCAGGAAGAAACGGGTAGGTAGAATGCACTTATTTAAAAAAAAGACATCTGATAGAGTTCATAATGAAAGATCAATCAAGACTTACAAAACAGAAATAAATATTGCAAAATATTACATTGAATGAAAAGATTTTTTTTCGACAGTGACAGAAAGAAAAACGTCGTCTTTGGTACATATCAAGAGCAGAGAATAACAATAATCCTTTCTTGTCCTGACGATGGGTATATACAGAGAAAGATCACAGTCATCAGGATTCGATCCCACTACAAGGAAGCTAGCAAGGTTCCCAAAGTGACGTTTTACACCACTCGGCCAGAAATGCATCGAAAGCTGGGCAGCCTGGTTTACAAGCCATGTTTCTTTCTCTGCCCGGGCACATCAGTGGGCCTCAAGCATGGTTTCCATCTCTTTCAGTCTCCTTTATGTTTTGACCTCACAAGAAGCGATTTTTGTATCAATGCACCACGCAGAAACAAGTGGGTTTATACAGAGAAAGATCACGGTCAGCAGGATTCGATCCCCCTAGATGGCTCTGAGTTCATCCTGTTCCCTATTTGTATGTCTCTTCATAATAAAAAGGCTGTAAATGAGTTGATGTATGTAACAGCTCTTAGCTTGTAAATAAAGATAGGAACCCTTATCCTAATCTTGTGAAACCCTTGTGTTAAAAGAGAGAGTGAGAGTGCACGTTTATATGTACTGTAATTCATAGTTACCTCGTTACCTTCATGAACTCCAGCAGCCATGAACCCTCTAACAGGAGAGCGGCAGCCATGAACCCTCTAACAGGACAGCGGCACCCATGAACCCTCTAACAGGACTGCGGCAGCCATGAACCCTCTAACAGGACAGCGGCAGCCATGAACCCTCTAACAGGACAGCGGCAGCCATGAACCCTCTAACAGGACAGCGGCACCCATGAACCCTCTAACAGGACAGCGGCACCCATGAACCCTCTAACAGGACAGCGGCACCCATGAACCCTCTAACAGGACAGCGGCACCCATGAACCCTCTAACAGGACAGCGGCACCCATGAACCCTCTAACAGGACAGCGGCACCCATGAACCCTCTAACAGGACAGAGGCAGCCATGAACCCTCTAACAGGACAGCGGCAGCCATGAACCCTCTAACAGGACAGCGGCAGCCATGAACCCTCTAACAGGACAGCGGCAGCCATGAACCCTCTAACAGGACAGCGGCAGCCATGAACCCAACAGGACAGCAGCCATGAACCTCTAACAGGACAGGCAGCCATGAACCCTCTAACAGGACAGCGGCAGCCATGAACCCTCTAACAGGACAGCGGCAGCCATGAACCCTCTAACAGGACAGCGGCACCCATGAACCCTCTAAAAGGACAGCGGCACCCATGAACCCTCTAACAGGACAGCGGCACCATGAACCCTCTAACAGGACAGGGCAGCCATGAACCCTCTAACAGGACAGCGGCACCCATGAACCCTCTAACAGGACAGCGGCAGCCATGAACCCTCTAACAGGACAGAGGCAGCCATGAACCCTCTAACAGGACAGCGGCACCCATGAACCCTCTAAAAGGACAGCGGCACCCATGAACCCTCTAACAGGACAGCGGCACCCATGAACCCTCTAACAGGACAGCGGCACCCATGAACCCTCTAACAGGACAGATTGATTTTTTTAAAAGCCTAGAGATGTACAGTGCCTTAACACCCACTCTACGCAGGGAGAGGGTTAACAGTACTAAGACTTCAGATTTGTTAGTTTACTATATTAAACTGTAATCCTCATATCAAAAAGAAATCAACTCTAGATATTTTACATACGAGATGCTGAAGTAAATTAGCGTAAGGCTAAAATCTTTTTCCCATTTACTACAGTTATTTATTTTATTCTATGCTCTTGGACCCGCCCAACTTTTAACTTTTATCTGACCTTAATATTATTTCCTTAACCCTAAATATATTACATTATATGCAATAAGTTCAAAAAAAAAAAAAAATCCGCGGCATTTGACGCAATTTTTTTTAACAAATGTTGATTCACAAACAAGAAGATGAAGCAGGGTTGGATAATGTTAAAGTCTCCAATTGATCAAAGAATACATTAAAGATAGAAAAGGAAGATTAAGAAAACGTATAAAGAATTAGTTTTAGTTTGATATCTTTATTATGCACCCCATACCCATCCTGTGGGTGGTAGTCAAAAGATTACAGAGGTACATAATGGGTCCAGGGACTGGACCCCAAAGTTTTGATAACTAAGCAAGTTACAAAGGTAATGAACTCACAAGTTACAAAGGTAATGAACTAGAAAATACATTTGTAGGATTAGTAAAACGTACGGTTATTATTAGAGGGTAATCCAATAAAACCAAATCATCAGGCTGGCTTATTTCCATTTGTGGTACTTTCTTCATCTTCCCAATAATGCGATCCACACCAGTTGACTAAATCCAGGTACCTACTTGCTGCTAGATGACTAGGGTCATCATGTGCAAGGGAGCATGTTCAATGTTTCCTCTCGTCCAGGGATCGAACCTTCTAGTCCATAAGAGTGTTGGATGAGTGCACTACCATTTAAGTCAGGATGGATCAGAGTAACAAGTAGGGATAATTAAGCATAAATACTAAAATTACTGCTATTCCGAATATTTGTAAATCACCTTCTAGATGGGACTCAATTATACTTGCCTTTATAGATGATGTGAAACTACTGAAAAAAATCTTAGCAATAGAGGAGAGAGACGTTTTCAGATATTTGGACTGGGTGTGGAGATGGTCACACAAGTGGCTGATATAGTTACAACCTATTTACTTTATCAGACAATGTGCAGTTGTAGAGGAATCTGTTCGAGTTCCAGTTTAGATTTAGAATTTCCATGAATTCGTATTTTTTAACATTGTATGAAAGAATCGAAGGCGAAGGAAGAATGACTGTGTACAGTATATGATGTTGAATGTAGCATATGAATACAAAGGCTATTTTCGGTCTTCACAGCGCCCTAGAATGTGTTTTGCCAATTAACATATTGTAAGCCAGTACAGTTCTTAAAAAATGAACTATCCCGAAACCTAGTATGAACTCGTGACAGTAGTTTGATTTCTCCAATATATGATCTGTCCTCACTTATTTCACTAGGATGTGATCAACAGCAGTCGACGCACACCTAGATACTGTACCTATTTACTACTAATTAACAGGGGCAGCAAGTTTTAGGAGATCTGCCTATTCTTCGCATCCCGCCCTGAAATCGAATCCAGGCAGTTTCAGTTGTTAGCCAAATGCTTTACCACTGATCAAAAGATAGTTATCCCCCTCTCCAATCAATCATCCTTGTTTTTTCGGTGCCGCCAATGTTCTTACTCCATTGCTGTCAGTTTGGATGCAGGAACTTTTAATAAAGTACGTAGATTGAAAGCAACATTTGGGTCTGACTTTCTTTAAGACTGGCTCAGTCTGTCTCGAGGTTTGCAGTTTCTTTGATAGCAGATGACAGCCTCAGAGAGGAGTATAAAAACGCGACATGCAGAACTACGTTTCATTAGTTTTATCGTCATGAATTGATAAATCTCTAACCTGAGTAAAACTTACTCCCGTTCATAATTTTTTTCAGCATAGTGTGTCTATAGTCATCCACTAAAAATGTTAGCTACCGTTTCTAGATGAGAGGAACCCAGATCGATTCACAATTTCTTATTCCCTTGTCCGAGGGGATGGGGGGATGGGACGGGTGGATATTGTGCTTACGTATATCATCAATATTGATTCTTACTAATGTTAGGTTTCAGAATGATTTTTAGTTATGTTGTATTCTGTTATATAAATATTTATGAAATTAGAGTTGACTTGGCCCTCAAAATAGCTTTCATGAATTTGTCAGACAAATGTGCGTTTTATTTTTTTATTAAAAAGTAATTGCTAACATTAAGAAACCTTAATTATTCAAGCTGGACACTAAACGAAATACATATTAC
Source organism: Cherax destructor (assembly GCA_009830355.1). Classification (NCBI taxonomy): domain Eukaryota; kingdom Metazoa; phylum Arthropoda; class Malacostraca; order Decapoda; family Parastacidae; genus Cherax; species Cherax destructor. Next base: position 10,057 of record WNWK01016219.1, on the reverse strand, counting down.
GCACTGGGTGGACCTGTTAAAAAGTGGATCGAACTAACTTACTCTGGATAGAAATGCCGAACCCTAGACCGAACTGGTCACCGGATACTATATATGTAGCAAGGAAATACACAGCATTAATGGAATTTCTTTTAACGATATAAACACACTCCTTATAACCAGATGTATAATTTATTAATTGTATGAGACCTAAGTCAGGGACCGGGCCGCGGGGGCGTTGGCCCCCGGAACACCCTCCAGGTATACGTCCCTCTCTTTAGCTTTGCTTCCGATTTATACTAGTAAATTCACAAGTGGGATTTATTAGGTATCCCCTCCAGAGATTGTTTGATTAAGCATCTCTGGAAGGGTACCTTTAAGAGGTTGTCTGATTAGGTGTCCTTGAAGGGGTACCTTGAGGTTGCATGAATTTTCAGTTTTTTTCTTCCTCCACCTTATAATAATAATAATAATAATAATAATAATAATAATAATAATAATAATAATAATAATAATAATAATAATAATAATAATAATATTTTATTTCAACGTGACTCATGTTTGTACGAAGGAATATAATAGTTGGGTGTACATGCCAAAAGCCCCTTTATATGCAAAGCATTTCGGGCAAACTTAAAACTAACTTAAGATTAATAAGGCAATAAAAGTACATATAGTCATTAGGTGAGTTACAGTGAATACAAGAGACTTGAGTATTCTATTAAGACATGCTACATGGCTTTAATAAGTCTTGTAGAGAAGAATTACAGTTTTGATTGTTAACCTTAGGTGGACACAATGGAGTGATTAACATTTGAGATGAATACAGATATTGAGATTAAGTATATATTGATTATAAAGTTTCACCAATGTTCATGATATTGAGCAAATGCATGCATAGTTTTTACGTATGTATTTAAGATGGGCTGGGATAGGTTGAGGAGATAAGGTGTTTTTTAACTTTTTTTTTATATTTTATTATAAAAAAACATATAATAGTACATAAATAAGAAAATCTTACAAAACTGCGCTTCACTATTGCTTCCAGAGCAACAAAATACAAAATAAACAGCAAACAGTTACCACCCCACTTGTGGTGTCCTCACTCTAGTCCATAAAAAAAAACCAAGTGTCTACTTTCTGTATATAACGAACAATAAAACCTGAACAACAATTATGTACAAACAAAACCGTTATTACATGTATCAAACACTGATGTCATATGCTTCTATAAAGCCATATAACCTACATAATATTTATAATATATGCAAGTCGTGATATATTACAATCATTCCTTGAAAACATCCTTAACAATATACTGACAGTGTAATCACACTAGAACAAAATATCATGACAACTTAGCCTAAACCCATTTTTTTAACTGTTGCTTTAAAAATGCTAGCTGAGCCTGTGGTTCTGGAGATTTCTGGCAGAGTTTTGGGCCCTTTTATGTACATTGAGTTTTTGAAAAAAAATTAACCTGACACGGGGAATGTCATAGAGGTTTTTGTGCCTAGTGTTATGTCAATGAGCCCTATTGCAACTGTCAAGAAAGCGCTTCAGGTCGGGATTTATATTAGAATTGATTGTTCTGTAAATGTAGGTTGCACAATAGTACGAGTGAATGTTTTGTATAGTGAGTAGGTTTAGGTCCTTGAAGAGTGGGAGGGGGGGGGGGTGTTGTCTAGCAGTGGATTGTGTGATCATTCGCACTGCAGCTTTTTGTTAGGTTATTATTGGTTTTAGGTGATTTGTCGTTGTGGAGCTCCAGGCACAAATAGCATAGGTGAGATAGGGGTAGATCGGTGAGAAGTATAATGTAAGTAGTGCTGTTTGTGGTACATAATAACGTATCTTTGAGAGGATGCCAGCTGTTTTAGAGACTTTTTTGTTTTGTGTTGGATATGGGTGTTGAATTGCAGGTTGGTGTCAAGGTGCAGACCCAGGAATTTTCCCTCATTATGTTTAGCAATAAGGATGTTGTTAAGCATAATGGTTAGTTGGACCTCACTTGCTCTACCTCCAAACATAATGTAGAAGGTTTTGTCTGTATTAAGTGTAAATTTATTGACAGTCATCCAGGTTGCTATTTTTGCAAGATTTTCGTTAACAATAACGTTGAGTTTACCTGGAGAGAGTTCCAGGGGTCAACGCCTTTTCAAAGTCATTTGGCGTTAGGGTAATGTCAGATAGGCTTGCGTCTATCAAGTTCTGTGGCACTCTCATAAAAAAATAATTTAGGTCTTTGACTTTGTTTGGTTAGCGGCTCGCTAAAAACTGAGTCATACTGGGACTTTAGTAGCTCACTCATTTCCTTGCTGTCATCTGTGTAGGACCCATCCCGTTTAAGTAGGGGCCCAATACTGGTTGTTGTTCTCGACTTTGATTTGGCATAAGAAAATAAATACTTTGGGTTTCTTTCAATTTCATTTATGGCTTTTAGTTTTTCCCGTGTTTCTTTATTCCTGTAAGATTCCTTTAGTTTTAGTTCGATGTTTGCTATTTCTCTGACCAGTGTCTCCCTACGTATTTCAGATATATTGGCCTCTTGTTGCCGTTCCGTTATTCTTTGCCTTCGCCTGTATAGAGAGCGTCTCTCTCTTTCTAGTTTACATCTTCTCTTCCTTTTCCTTAAGGGAATTTGCCTTGAGCAAACCTCAAGTGCCACAGAGTGAATTTGTTCTAGACATAGGTTAGGATCCGTGATGCTTAGGCTATCTTCCCAGTTTATATCATTTAGGACTTGGTTTACTTGGTCCCACCTTATGTTTTTGTTATTGAAGTTGAATTTGGAGAAGGCTCCCTCGCGACTCATCACATTTTGTTGATCTGGAGCTCCCCGCATACATGTCTGGACCTCTATTATGTTGTGATCTGAGTATATTGTTTTTGATATGATGACATTTCGTATCAGTTAATCATTGTTAGTGAAGAAATCTTTGGTGCAGAGATTTAAAAGCTCGTGTGTGTGCGAGTTTTCATCTGAGCTGCCTCCTTGTGTTATCTCTGCTACCACATTATTTGCAATATTCCTCCATTTTAGGTGCCTTAGGTTGAAATCCCCCAGGAGCAAGATGTTGGGGGCAGGAGCTGGAAGGTTTTCCAGACAGTGGTCAATTTTCAGAGGCTGTTCCTGGAATTGTTGGGACGTTGCATCCGGAGGCTTGTATACAACCACGATGACCAGGTTTTGATTCTCGATCTTTACTGCTAAAACTTCAACTACATCATTTGAGGCATTTAGTAGTTCTGAGCATATAAGTGACTGTGATATACAGGCCAACCATCCCCCCTTTTTGCCTGTTCACTCTGTCACATCTGTATAGGTTGTAGCTAGGGATCCATATTTCATTGTCCAAGTGATCCTTTATGTGGGTCTCTGTGAAAGCCGCAAACATTGCATTTGACTCTGTAAGCAGTCTACGGATGTAAGGTATTTTGTTGTTCGTCGCTGGCTTTAGACCCTGTATATTTGCAAAGATGAATGTCATCGGATTGGTGGTATGGGGGGGAAGTCTTTTTTTCCTGGCACTAATATCTGTTGTTCTGGAGTGGAGGCCATTGACTGTGATTCCACTCCAGAAATGATTGCAGTTGGTGTACGATTTCTGTCATTTCCTGCCAGCTTTTTTCCTTCCTGGCGCTAAAAAAACCCTCTCTCTCCGGAGTGGCTATGGCTACCCAGGTTTTCCCATGGTCTGGATGTTCTGTGTCGTCTTGTACCCTTTAGGTGGTGTGCCTGACAATATAAGTTATAGCACTGTCTTTCCTGAACTGATGAGTGGCACATTTCAGGGTGGAAAAGCTTACAGAAAGGAAGGCTGCATTTTCCTGTTGTCATATGGGCACGGCATTTTCTGGGGTGGTCGAAATTGCATGTCCCATCTGTTTTCCCAGATATTCTATGCCTGCAGATACCAAGTGTATAATATCTGCATAGACCTGGTTTCTGTTTGCCTTGTTTTTTTGTGACTGTGTTCCCTATTGAATTCCCTACTGCTTGTATTCCTGTCTCATTTCTATCTTCGGCACTAGTGCTAACAATGGAGCCTTCATCAGTTGTTTCTGATAATTTATCTTCAGTATTTCCCGGGGCATCCCCTTGTTTACTATCTACCGTAGTATTGCTAATTTGTAACATTGGTTTTAGAGTGAGGCAAGATTTGGGTTGGAGATGACAAAAGTCGTGTCGTCAGCTTAAGTTTTTGTGATACGCTTGGAAGATCGTTGATGTATAAAAGGAAAAGGAAAGGACCAAGAACGCTACCCTGTGGTACACCAGTGTCCAGGGGTCTGGCTGAGGAGGTTGCGTCCTTGACAGAGACTCTCGTATTGCTTTCTGTTAGTTAGGTAGGACTTGATAAATGCTGGTGCGTGGCCTCTTATACCGTAATGATCAAGCTTGAGGAGTAAGATACTGTGGTCTACTGTAGTTTATTTTAGTTTAATATCTTTATTATGCAGCCCATACCCATCCTGTGGGCGGTAGTCAAAAGATTACAGAGGTACATAATGGGTCCAGGGACTGGACCCCAAGACCCATTATGTACCTCTGTAATCTTTTGAGAGTTATCAAAAGCTTTCTTAAGGTCGATAAGGAGTCCAAGCGGGTATTCAGTTTTTTCCAGTGCTGTGTAAAGTAGGTTTAGCATTCTCATTATTGCGTCAGTTGTGCTTTTGTTTCTTCTGAAACCAAACTGGCAGGAGTTGAGGATCCTTTGTGATGTGTATGAGCTTCTCGAAGATTTTAGAAAGTACAGGCAACTTTGATATTGGCCTATTATTGTTTACATCTATTGGGTCACCACCTTTGTGTATTGGTGTTATCCTTGCTATTTTGAGTGATGCCAAGAAAATGTTGGTTTCTAGTGATTTCTTGAAGAGTAATGCAATGGTAGGTGAAAGGATCTGAGCCGCTCGTTTGTACAGTAGTGGTGGTACTTGGGTTACATTTCCTGATTTGTTTTTTAGAGATGATGAGATGATAATCATGGTAACCTCATTGGGCTCTGTTGGTGTAAGATAGAGGGATGTTGGGAAGTTTCCATCTAGATAATCATTAGCCCGGGCATTGGTAATTGGAATTTTACTGGCGAGATTTGATCCTATGGCTGAGAAGTCATTCAACTTGTTATATGTATCAATAGGCTGGAGTTTCGGTTTGTTTGGTTTAGTTAGTTCAATATTACTAGCTATGTTCGGTTTGTGGGTGCCCAGGATCTGACAGAGTGTCTTCCAAGTCTTTTTTATAACTCCTCTCGTTTCGGTAAATCTGCTTGAACTTTCTGAATAATTTGGTGAGGACTGACGTATAGTGTTTGATAAATTCTTTAGCTATTAAGCCCCTTCTATATTGTTTCTCACTCCTATATTGCTTCTCACTTCATTTTACTTTTGGTAATAAAACAGTTTTGTTTTATTACAACCTCTCTAGAACCAATTTCAAGAAATTTGAGAACGGCTCTTCCTCAAATGCTCCACGCTAAATAACACCTACAAATGAATTGCATGTGTTGTCCCCACCTGCCTTCCCTTCTGCGACCAAGCCTGCTGCAAGCTACCCAAAAATCCGTCCGTCCGTCCCACCAGCGCCTAGCTAGTGGGTTAAGCCATGGCACTATCTCTTCTGTCTTCCTCTCATCAATCTACTCTTTCCCTATCCCCACATCCCCGCCCACCCCACAAGGGTCTTACCTAAACTTTCTTGTCTTGTCTTGTCTTGTAGGCCAATCAACTGAGCTTAGTTCTGCAGTGAAGTTACTTATTGAAGCCTCATCATGGAGTCCTAATTCGACGATAGTTCAAAGGAGAAATTCAAGAGTGTAGGTGCACCTTTGGCCATTTAATGTGTAAAATAGTGTTTTTTTTTTTTTCTGTTAAATCACATCAATATTTAATGGCTTATGCATTTTACAGTCAGGATAGTATCCATTTAGTTTAGTTTGTGTGTGACCAAATTAGTCAATATAGTAAAAGAGTTAAAAACTTGCAACTGTGGATATTGTGAGCACTGGTGTGGTTTCCTGAATGCAAGATTTGCTCTCTTATGGGTGTCATATGACCAAATATGCTAATTTTATTGAATAAATAGTGATATTAATTTATATTGAATAAGAATGATACACCGCACGTTTAGTATTAGCAGGAGAGACTAATGTAGGTGAAACAGCAAGAAACCTCAAAACACGCCTCAATGAACACATTAATGCATGTAGGAACGATAACCTGAACAAACGCCTGCGTACAACACCAGAATTCCACCAATCATCTCATGAAATTCAGAGACGCCCGATTAGGTATCAAAGAAACTAATTTCCGCAGACGCAAGTGCCTTGAATCAGCACTTATCGCTGTTTCTAACACAGTTAAACAAAACAAAGGCAGCTTTACCATCTCTGAAGTCTTAGCAAGAATCCTCCTGAAAACAGTAAACCCTGCCATCACATAGTCTCTCCTGCTAATACTACACAAAGAACTTCGCAGAGGTGGAACACTGATACAGGCCTTCTCTAATCCAACCTCCAACAGAAATATTTGTCTAATCTATATTTTTGTGTTACCCAAGTAATTGCTTTCACCTTTTCCTCATGTGCAAGTTCTACCTTATTGTATTACTTATGTCTCTACTACTACCACCACCACTAGTATTACACCTCACTCTGAGCATATATATACCCATGTATTGTTTATAACGGCTTGACAAAGCTCCTGGAGAGCAAAACGTTGCCACAATAAAATGTCACATTAGTTGCATTTGTGTCCTTTTACTTAACATATTGTCAGTAATTCTACCAATATTAATACAATGTGAGGGTACACAGGCAGTGTGTTTGTGCCCATGGCTCAGAGGGCCATGCGCCTGCGAGGGAGAGAGGAGTAGGCCTGTTTACTCTAGGAAGGCCACTGAGTGAGTGAGAGAGAGGTAGGGGTGGGCAGGCTGGCATGCCCACCGGCTGCCCTCTGGTGAAAACTATGGGAACAAGGCATGTAGGCTTACTGGTGCTACATATTGATCGGCTGGCAGACAGCATAGACTGTCTATGCAGACAGTACAGGCTGTCTATATCGCTCGGCCACCTACCCATGGTCGACCCTGACCATGACTGGCAGAAGAAAAAAACTCGGTCTCTCTCTCACAAGAACAGGGCACAGATCTAAGGCAGTTAGTTAGTTAGTTTGATATCTTTATTATGCACCTCATACCCATCCTGTGGGTGGTAGTCAAAAGATTACAGAGGTACATAATGGGTCCAGGGACTGGACCCCAAAGTTTTGATAGCTGAGCAAGTTACAAAGGTAATGAACTCACAAGTTACAAAGGTAATGAACTCACAAGTCACAAAGGTAATGAACTCACAAGTTACAAAGGTAATGAACTCACAAGCCACAAATTAAATGAACTCACAAGTTACAAAGGTAATGAACTCACAAGCTACAAAGGTAATGAACTCACAAGTTACAAAGGTAATGAACTCACAAGTTACAAAGGTAATGAAGGCAGTGAGCATCAATGGGCATCACTGCACGCCTTCCTATGTCTGGACAGATACTGCAACACAGGAGACATCGCTGCGGCTGAGCTGTGGCGTAACAGGGTACAGTCTCCTCTGGGACAGTGAAGCAGTCATCATAGTAGTCGCTGTAGGGTTCACTGAACCTCAGGCACAACCTGCTGGTGCCCTCGAGTGAGACGTCGTCAGTAGTCGCAACAGGGCAGGACTTCTGGCAAGCGACTCAGGATGACATTTCTCGACTGGTACTGTCGCTGGGGCTGTCACTGCTGGCGAATGTGGAGTGAATTGTGGCAGAGACAACTCGGCGAAACATCTGGAGGTCGTAATAGCATACACCTTACTGCAGTGTGAGTGGGCTAGCAGTCAAAGTGACATCATCTTTGTGCAGGCTGCTCACTGAAGCTGTGACACAAGGCTGACAGTTGCCTGCCGACAGGCTTAACTGCGGCTTGACGAGTGTCATTCTCTCGACAGTTGAAGTTACAGCAGAGGATGGTCTAAGCATTCCCAGACTGGTCGTCTACAAATAACTGAACTCTGATGGTCAGAAGGTGAAATAGAATGGGTCTAGATAGGGAATCGTCACGGGTACGATTCAGCAGGGCATCACGAGCGGTGAACATAAAGAGCTTTCTGTACAAGGGGCTCGGACGCTCGTAACTGACTCCTGAACTGACTAATATCAGTTGTCAAGGGCGTGGGTCACACTGGATGACAAGTAACACTAGGTGCTACACAGGACACACTGAAAACTGCACACACATTCTTCACATGCGGTACAACAAGGCTTACTAGCAAATGACGCTTTTCTGTGCAAAAATCGACACTAAGCAATACAGGGACATGTGAGAACACTGACTGAGAGGAATTAAATAAAATATAATGCAACAATTTGCTCACTGTGAAACTACAGCACTCATGACATCATGTGGTGATGTCAGGCGTGACGTCGTGAGGTGATGTCATGGGGTGACATCACGAGGTGATGTCAGCAACATCATGGGTGACGTCGCGAGATGGAGTGACGTCGTGATGGATGTCATGGGGTGACATCGTGAGTGACGTCAGTGGAGTCGGGCAGCAGCATGGTGACGTCATGGGCTGATACGAGCGGCAGACCACAGCGTGGCTTGGGAGGTCTGGCTTGGTAACCCACGGACTTTGTCACACCCCCCGTGGCTTGCTGCACGTGGCTTCGAGTGACCTCAGGCACTCGGATACACAGCTCTACCTGGAGTCTACCTGAGAGGAATTCCAGGGGTCAACGCCCCGCGGCCCGGTCTGTGACCAGGCCTCCTGTTGGATCAGAGCCTGATCAACCAGGCTGTTACTGCTGGCCGCACGCAGTCCAACGTACGAACCACAGCCCGGCTGATCAGGTACCGACTTGAGGTGCCTGTCCAGTGCCTGCTTGAAGACAGCCAGGGGTTTGTTGGTAATCCCCCTGATGTATGCTGGGAGGCAGTTGAACAATCTTGGGCCCTGACACTTATTGTGTTGTCCCTCAACGTGCTAGTGGCACCCTGCTCTTCATTGGGGGATGTTACATCGCCTGCCGAGTCTTTTGCTTTCGTAGGGAGTGATTTTTGTGTGCAAGTTTGGTACTAAGCCCTCGAGAATTTTCCATGTGTATATAATAATGTATCTCTCCCGCCTGCGTTCTAGAGAGTACAGGTTTAGGAACTTCAAGCGTTCCCAGTAGTTGAGGTGGTTTATCGCACTTATGCGAGCGGTGAAGGTTCTCTGCACATTTTCAAGGTCAGCAATTTCACCCGCCTTGAAAGGTGCAGTTAGTGTGCAGCAATATTCCAGCCTAGATAGAACAAGCGATCTGTAAAGTGTCAACATGGGCTTGGCATCTCTGGTTTTGAAGGTTCTCATTACCCATCCTGTCATTTTTCAAGCAGATGCAATTGCTACATTGTTATGGTCCTTGAAGGTGAGATCCTCTGACATGATCACTCCCAGGTTTTTGACATTAGTTTTTCGCTCTATTGTGTGGTTGGAATTAGTTTTGTACTCCGATGAGATTTTAATTTCTTCACGTTTTCCGTATCTGAGTAATTGAAATTTCTCATCATTGAACTTCATATTGTTTTCTGCAGCCCATTTAAAGATTTGGTTTATGTCTGCTTGGAGTCTTGCAGTGTCTTCAACGGTGGACACTGTCATACAGATTCGGGTGTCATCTGCAAAGGAAGACACAGCACTGTGGCTTATATCCCTGTCAATGTCTGATATGAGGATGAGGAATAGGATGGGAGCAAGTACTGTGCCTTGTGGAACAGAGCTTTTCACAGTAGCTGCCTCAGACTTTACTCTGTTGACTACTACTCTTTGTGTTCTACGTGTTAGGAAATTATAGATCCATCTACCAACTTTTCCTGTTATTCCTTTATCACGCATTTTTGTGCTATTACACCATAGTCACACTTGTCAAAGGCTTTTGCAAGTGCATGGGCATTCTGTTTATCTTCTAGAGCATCCAGGACCTTGTCGTAGTGGTCCAGTAGTTGGGACAGACAGGAGCGGCCTGCTCTAAACCCATGCTGTCCTGGGTTGTG